>KK112932.1:396076-441088 GCA_000611955.2 Stegodyphus mimosarum | reverse complement strand
GGGAAAGAAGTGTGGGAGATCCTTGAACCGTTACCCCACAGTAGTCTTTATGAAAATTGGAGGGCGGAACTGAGCAAAGCCGTACTGTCACCTGTATGGTGCTCAAGGCTCTTGGCAATGACAGGCGCTCTTGCTTTCCTTGCCACAATGTATTTCGTGGGTTATTTTGATGTTACTGTCAGACAAATGAGATAAATCACAACAGCATCGTTATACAGAAGTATTAGTAGTACCACGTTTTAGCGTTCTACTGTCCGTTATTGAACTGTAACCTATTGACGTGATTCAGAACTTTAAAAGAACATCCTACCAGAACTATAGAGAAACATCCATACAACATTCTAGGGACGTTATACAGAAGTGTCAGTAGTACTGCGCTTTAACATACTACTGTTCGTTATGAAACTGTAACCTAATGACGTCATTCAGAACGTTACATAAACATTCGTAGAACGTTCTAAGAAAGTTATACAAAGTGTCCAGTAGTACCATTTTCTGAAGTTGTATGACTGAACTGCAGTATATACACGTCGTTTCTCCCAAAACGTTCCAGGTAATGTTCTGGTAGAATATGCGAGAAACATTCTACTTGAACGTTCACGGCACATTACATGGAACTTTTAGAAGCACTAGTATATATTTGATGTGGACGTTTAGCTCGAACGTTGCCAACATGTACGTGAAGCATTTGTATTGAACTTTCTCTGAGCGTTCTTGTCGTAGCTGAGAACATATTGAATTTGAGGTTTTGACGAAAATGGCAAGATAAAAAAGTATTTTGAAATGACTAATGTAAAGTGTTTATAAAATTCTTTTCTACTACTAACTTACATTACTAACTTACGTTACTAACTTATATGTGCACATGCGAAAAATATACTTATTTCCTAAAAGCAAAATTTAGGTAATAAACGAAAGATAATGATGATACCAGTTTCATCGGTTCAGTTTCCATGCCTCAGTGGAGCGCTTCTTAAACTTTTTTCATTTATGATCCCTTTTTTTATCATTTTTCTCGAGACTTCACAGATGATGTTGAATATGGAATAAAGATATAAAAATAATATTTTTAAAATTTTATTTCTTTCATAAATAGTTAAGGATACGTTTCCTAAACAGTTAGGATACGTTTTCAAATATTAAGTAAATTAATGAAAGAAAATCACGTTTTAATGAGATAGATATATTTGTTTCTTGCTGCATAACAAATTAAATATTGGTGTAATATTTGAAGCTGCTGGATGTAAAGCATCTTCAACCTTTTTGGTATCGAACGATACTTGAATTTAATTGACATTGAGGCTGAAAAAGTCAGATTACATTAGTATGTGGTACTTAAATTGAAGAAGACCACCTAATGCCATTTTAGAATTCTTGGGAAATTCCGTTCTGGCTTCCAATGGAGAATTTAGTTAAGAGTATTTTGCGGAAACTCATGTTTTAAATCTGAATCACTCGAGAGCCTAAAATATTCCCTCAGGTAATTAATCTCATTAATGCCAATTTTTAACAGTTTCAGTACAGGAAATTTGTTTTTAATTTCTGCATCTGAATTAAATTTCCGAGAGACTAACATTTCGTTCGTTTCTGGACCAGTTGAAGAAATGCTGACGAGGGCATTGTTTTGGCTATTCAATTCGGTCCGTAACAGTGGACCTAATTCTTGCCACCCCTTCGTCTGATCTGACCCAACTGAAGAGAAATCATCTACAACCACAGGAAAGTTTTCATAATGAATTAAAGTATTGTTTTAATATGAGAGTGCTGTAATTTAGGTTACTTTTGTTTCTATCATTATTAAAATTTATTGCGGTGACGCCCAAAGTAGTATCCGCCAATGGTAGGGATGCCATCCATGAAAGACTTTTTCATGGAAATAGTTCGAATCTACGTTAGACCTGGAACACCACCCCTTAAATATATAAAGATAAAATTAAAATTTAATTTACTTAGTACAAGTGACAAGTGACGGGGGACGTGGGCACTGTGCCTCTACCATATTGGTTAATCTGTACAGTACCACGTCCACCATTAACTAGAACAGCCCAGATGCCACGAGGGGTTCGGTCACACTGAGGCCACGCTGAATTAATATGCATTGATTATATATATAAATACAGTGTCTTGTGTGTCGTTCAAGATACATATTACATGATTTCCTACGGTGACTTTGATAACAAATTATAATTACAAGCACTAATTATAGTTACACATAGTTACACATATTGTTACATTGAATAATACTTTGACAATATATGGCTTGATTAAAATATACATGGAAATGTATTGAGATGCGCGTGATGTAACAATGATTATATACAATACATATATATGCATATTACATTAAGAAGCTAGTAATATGCTACTTAATATATACTTAATCTGCACGGAAATAACAAACACTATATATTGTGAGGCTCGTGATATAACAATTTAATTAGTACACCTTTAAGTAAAAGAAAGTTAAAATTAATGCTAAATTTACTATCCTCCCCAAATAAAAGACAGTTAAAATTAATGGTATAACCTGCCCAAATAATAGGAGGATAAAATTAATAATAAATGTAATTAAGGCACCATTTTAATCCCTTCGTTTTAGTTCGTTACAAATTCATAATGGTTGGTTCGGTTTTATTTAATTATGGCGAAGTACTCGGGGGCTGTCTGCCTAAGGGGAGGAATGCTTTCCGTGAAAGTCATTTTAAGAGAAATGCTTCGCACCATGTAAAATCTGGAGAAAATCTCATAACCTCCCAGGCAACCAGCCCGTTGGTTCGGATTCGAAACCGGATAGAATTACCAGCGTTCAGAAAATCTACCGCTAGGCCGGTGTTCGGGGTATAAGCATCATTTATAGGATTTTGAAGTTTCATGCACGTCTATACCTCGCAAGGCAATGATCTCACACAGGCAGCCTCCGAAGAAATTTTAGGTGGCTCGTGAATACGTGTCTTGTAAGTTAATTGGCATTATTATGACGTTAACTATCACGGAACTATCATTAACTATCAATAATTTGAAAAAAAATTAGATTTTGACAATTCTGTGTTCAATTTTACACTGCTGGCCACCGTAAATGCAACACCATGAAGGAAGCATGCAAATAACATGAAATTTACAACATGCATTAGCGGAGGTAAGATATGGAAATGATTAGAATTTTAACGCAGACGCACATCACGTGCGCCTGTGGCGCCACTTCAAAGCGCTATTTAAGGTTTGGAGTGTTCGACGATTTCAAGTTCGCCAATTGTCACTTTCTTGTGGTTTTTTTTCAAAAAAACGATCAATTATACCTAGTAGTAAACAGCGATAATCGTTTTATTAAGTATCCGAGTTCGACAGAGGAAGGGTAGTGGCCTACCGAGAGTGTGGATTATCTTTCAGGGAAATCGGTAGTCGTGTTGGACGAAACCAAACAACTGTAATGCAGATTTGACCGTTGGATGCAGGAGGGTACGACGGACGGACGTGTTCGACGGCACCCACCTCAGTGCATCACTTCACGTGATGGCAGGAACATAGTGCGCATGGCAGTGACGGCAGTCAGTTACATCACGAACCATAGCACAGCACATTCAGTCTATAACGCATCATCTAGTGTCTGCGCGTCCCATCCGACGCCGTTTACAGCAGAGTGGTCTGTCCGCAAGACGTCCATTGCTTCGTCTACCCTTGAAGCAGAACCACACACGTCTCCGCCGCCAATGGCGCGATGAAAAAAGGATGTGGACGGCAGAATGGAATGAAATTGTCTTTACTGAAGTGTCACGCTTCTGTCTGCAACACCGCGATGATCGGATTCGAGTCTGGAGATACCGTGGACAGAGGATGCTAAACAGCTGCGTTTTCCACCGCCACGCTGATTCTGCACCGGGTATTATGGTATGGGGCGGTATTGGATATCACTCTCTCACTCCTCTAGTACGCACTGCCGGTACTTTAAACAGCCAGCGCTACATCTCCATGTGTTGAAGCCAGTTGTCCTTCCTTACCTTCAGTGCTAGCCCACAGTCGTGTTTCAACAGGATAATGCCCGACCACACGTGGCACGCATTGTCCAAGGGTTCTACCTAAATCGCCAGATTGAATTTCTTCTCTGGCCGGCTTTCTCTCCGGATCTTTCGTCGATAGAAAGCATGTGATCCATGGTTGCTGAACGACTGATCCAGATTACATCCCAAGCTGCCACACCAGATCAACTTTGGCAACGTGTGGAAGCTGTTTGGTCTGTTGTACCCCAAGAACACATCCAAAGTCTCTTTGAATCAATGCCGAGACGTGTGGCAGCGGTGATCTCCAACAATGGCGGCTACTCTAGCTACTGACTCTTGAAGGAACCACACTTCACAGAAGTCTAGAAACTTAATCATTTGGTACTTGGTCAACATGTTATATACTAAATAAATTTTGTTGTGACATCTCTTGTCTTTCTTGTTGTTGCAGTTTGGTGGCCAGCAGTGTATATTATTTTCATTGGTAATTAAAGCGGACTTGTGTAACACCATAGAAAATCAAAAAATGAAGATCATTAATTTACATTATGCTATACGCTGACGAGCCAAACATTATGACCATCCCCACATTTTTCAATGAACTCGTCTGGATGACGTGGAGGGCACGTCATTAAGTGGGAATGGTTTTCAACTGCTGCTGGAGAATATAAGGAATCATCCTTGCACTTGCTTTTGCGAGTGATGGAAAATTTGCTGCTCTAAGCAAATTTGATAGAGAGCAGATTGTAATAACCCAAAGGTTCGGAACGAGCATCTCTGAAAATGCACGACTGGCAGACTGTTCATGATCTGCCTTTGTTATTATTTATGAAAGATCAAGAAACGACGGCGAAATCACCATTTGATATTATTGTGTTGGACATCCGCGTGTCATAAAAAAATCGAAGACTGTCCCGCTTGGTACTGCAGAATCGGGGCCGAACAGTTACTCAGCTGACAATACAGCTCCAAGTGCAAGTATTTCGGAACAGACAATTTAGCGTAAACTGTTGGATGTGGGACTGCGCAGCAGATCATACACTCGTGTGCCTCTGTTGACCAAGCGTTATTGTCAACTATGGCAACAGTGTCCCCGGAAGCATCGACACTGGACTATGGATCAGTGGAAGACAATTGCCTGGTCGGATGAATTATGATTTCTCATTAATCACGTCAATGGTCGTGTCAGGATAAGCTGTCTTCTAAGCGAACAGATGCCTCTCCTCCTGTACAGCAGGTCATACGCAGACTTGTGGTGGTGGTATTATGCTTTTACGGACGTTCTCATGGGCGACTGTGAGACCCTTAGTTGTGGTAGATCAGACCATGAAAACTGTGGACTATCTAAATATAACTGCGAATCAGTTGCACCCTTGCATAGCATCTGTCTTCCCAACTGGAAATGGAATCTTACAGCAGGACAACGACCCATGTCACAAGGGGCCAGAACAGTGGCTGAGCTGACTGCCTGATAAAATACAGGTCTAAGTGCAAGTGTTTCAGAACATACAGGTCAGTGGACATTGCTGTATATGGGACTGCGCAGACGTCCGAGTCATGTGCCTCTGTTGACGAAGCGTCATTGTCAACTGGGTTTACAGTGGGCCGAGGAACATCGAGACTGGACCGTGAATAGGTGGAAGACAGTTCCTGGTCGGATGAGTCACGATTTCTCATTCATCTCGTAGGTGGTCGTGTCAGAGTATGCCGTCTTCCAGGCGAACAGTGTCTGCCCCAGGCTGCCAGCGGAGGTATTATGCTTTGGGAGACGTTCTCATAGTGACTCTGAGACCTTTAATTGTGGTAGACCAGACCATTAAAGCTTCAGACTATCTGAACATAATTGTGGATCAGATGCACCCTTATATGGCACCTGTTTTCCCAATTGGAAATGGAATCTTCCAACAGGAAAACGCCCTTTGTTAGAAGGCTCGAATTGTGTTGGAATGGTTCGAGGAGCATGAGAATGAATTCCAATTAATGTCCTGGCCACCTAAGTTGCCGGATCTTAACCCGACAGAGCACATTTGAGGTGCCATGGAGCTGCAGCTCAGAGCTCAAGCAGCACCATATCGGAATATCTCGACTTTGCGGACTGCTGCTTAGACGTTTGGTATAACTTGTCTCCAGTCATCACCAAGAACATGCGGCATCCATGTCAAGGCGAGTTGCAGCTGTTTTGAGTCACGATTTCTCATTACATTACATTCTCATACAGGCCAAAGGTCCCGCAACGCGTTATTGAGTGGGTGGTAATAATGTTTTAGCTTTTTAATGTAGATCTCATTGAAGGATTAATATCCGATAAACGTTTTTCCGTACTTGTGAAAAAATAAATACCATCAGTTACACGATTTTGTAATAAGAATAATCGATTTGTTTGGGAATACATTTATTTATAAGAAAATAGTTTTTTTCCCCTCAACTGAAAATTATATTTAAAAAAGAAGACTGTCCGATCAGTTTTTCCCACAACTGAAAATTATACTGACAGTTGTCCGATCAGCACCGAATTCTAATTTGTAATAAAAATAATTTCTAGTCATTTTTCTCCAAGGCTACAAACTTTACCGAAATTGAAACGCCATGAGCTGAAATTTGTAGTAAGAAATAAAGCCATTTATAATTATTTACATAAAAATATATGTAATTTTTCTCTATGAGCAATAAATAAAAGCAAAAGAATGGATTATATTTATTTATACTCAAATTTTATTTCATTTAAAACATTTTTGCATTTTGTTTTTTTTTTCCTGTAAATTGAAAGTATGTTATTTGGGGTTTATTCTACTCATTAGGATTATTTTAAATAAATGTAGGTGTGTATATTTAATATTTAGCTTGTGAAGTCTCACTTGATTTGGTAATCTACGTTAAGACAAGACAAGACTCGCAAGTCTACTTGAGCGATTTATCGCAATGTCTAGATAAGCAACAAAAACGCATTATGTCTAGATAATGAGAACAAATGCTCTTTTATTAAGAACTCAAATAAGTTGAACAGAAGGCACTTCTGGTGCTTACAAACCAGCCAGTATTTATGGCATGAAGTCCAATGTAGAATTTTAAATTGAAACTAAGTCTTATTTAGCTAAAGGCTACGAAGAGATATTTAAATGCGCAAGTTAGAGCTAATTTGCACCGGCGTGTGTAAGAAAAAGAGCATCACCGTACACAGGGATGCTCTCGTAGAATATCAACTAATAACGTGGACTTCAGCAGGTTCTCACTAAATAATCTTTAATACACGCGAGCTAAATTTGAATTTTGGCAGGAAAGCGGAGATACAGAAATGATAGTAAAGATTCGAAACATAAAATATCTGATTAATTAACATAAATACCTTACAAGCTGCCAATACGTTTGAATTACGAAGTATAACCAACAGATATATCTTTAAAAATACCAAACTTTAGATTTAATAAACGAAATAAATATAAATTGTATTTTGTTTTCTTTTTCACCATTATTATTACTGTTTATAAATATTAACGAAGTAAAATTTGAAATTTAGTTTAAAAATTTGTTTTGTTAACCTTTTGATGATTAACTCAGCTAGCATTCTATTTAAGCATCGTAGTCTGATCAAATTATCTTCTGAAATGATTTGGTAGACAATAACTTCTGAAACTTTTGCAGCATCACAGCTAAGTCCAGTTTTGAAGAAACGCTTATTAAGTTTAGTAATGTGTTCCACTATAAGGTCGATTTTAAGTCGTCTTGGATCAGTATGTTTCTAATCTGGTAATGTGCATCTACACTTCTTCCCAGAATCTTTTTTTGTGCTACCTGAAGTTTGTGGAAGTCTGCCTTTGAGCCTAACGCCCAGGCTGCGTATGTGTGGCATAGAATTGGCCTTATAATGCATAGATGTATCCTTCTCTTTTTGTGGAGAGATTGTTCAGAGTAATTTCCAAGGAGTAGAGAAAGTTGGTTGGCGATACCACAGGCTTTACCTAAGACATACTGAATATGGCAAATCCATGTGAGCTTTGGGTTAATGATAACCCCCCAGATAGTTCACATTATTTACAGAGTTCACAATTTCTCCAAATAAGTAGGGGTTGTTCAGTGCTATCTTGCGCCTCCTTACCAACAGGAATTTAGATATGTCTACTGATCCTCCGTGCCCTGCCCCAGTCTTCAACACCTAAAACAAATTTCTTGAGTTTGGAGCTGACATTTTTGAATGGGATATAGCTCACGTTTAGCTTAGTATTGTCGACGTAACATGTTAAACACTTCTATGTTTCCGTCATCTTCGATTATACGCGCTGATAGGCTTTGAAGACTACATACGGATCGCCGTCTGCCTTAAACAGATGTACTTTTCGGAATCAGATACATCGTAGTCATTATATAAATATGAGAAATCAGTATGATAAGTTTAGCATTAAACTCTTTCTTCTCTTTTCACTAATTAGGATTCTTATACAGGGTTTAACTGAAAGAAATATACAGATTAAATATTTAGGAATCGAAAATTATTCGTTTTTAACATCAAATAAATTTAATACTATTTATTTTGGTCACGTTCAGCACCACGTGCGCTGTTGCCATTAGTCTAGAAATATGGCTACCAATCGGGTAGAAAACGTTTTTTTGTATGCTTAAATATGCAAAACAAATTATTACTGATATACAGTACCGTTTAAGAACACGGCTTTATGTTATTTAACCAATTATTATTTGACCTTTATTTAAGCGTCCGATGTTACTTTGACTTATTTCATTATGTCTTGCAGATTACATGTTAGTTTCATTCAATACAGTTTATATTAAATATATTCTACCCCTTTATCCTTTTGGCGAATGAAGTAGACACATAGGTAAAAAAGTATTTATCGTATTCCCCTTTTCACATTACTATGTTCCCTAACCTGTAAACAGCAGACATCTGCATATAGAATATTTTAGATTAGCGTAAGTATGGTTAATTGCATAGAATGGAGTAATAGATTTGCCAGACGTTTGTCACTGTGTCATGGAGAGGCCAATCGTATAACGTCCATCTATTGAATTTACATATGCAGGATAAAGTCTAATTAGCGAAGCCACCGATACTGATCTTTCAAATCCAGCCATGGATGCTATGCCATTTATAAATCATCCCCATTCTCTGATAAATCAAACAATCGAAAGCGTAAAATTCGCTACGGAATGAATTGCATAGGAATGAAAATGCGGAATTAAAAGGTCCTGTGAGAATTAAAATGTATTTTTATTTTTGAAAACTTTATTTATAAATGTAAACACAGATCAGCTAAGAGCGTCCTCGCCACATAAGCATCTTTTCTCTTCGCATTTATTTTCTCTTTGCTTGCTAACGAAGATGCCGATGTTACTGCTAACGGTGGAATTGATAAATAAAATACTATTAAATAATAGCTCAAGTACTCAACTTATAAATGCAACTAAGGCAACGCATGCTTTAAAACTCAATCATCTCATAACATCTTAAACCCAACGTTGCGCAGAACGTAAATCATAAAATTAAATTATGACAATAAGGCTCAATATCCTATGGACTGTATTAGTGGAATCTTAGAATTCACCATTTTAAATGTATATGAATTACATTTTACTTGATTTCCAAAAGAAAAGTGTTAAAACTTACGATTCCATTTTAATTTGCTTTACAAATGGTTGCAGTTCTCAGATTCAACACGAACAGGAGTTAAACATTCTGAGATTTGCCCGTTTTTTACGATGCTATTTTGGTGTGTTTACAAGTCATATAATCGTTTTCAATAAACCTGCCAGAACAGCAAATAAATGGACCAAAATTTTTTAACCATTTTTACAGCTCCAATCAGCAGCAAATTTTACAAGGAAAAATATCCAGAGCTATTCCGTGTATTTTCGTCATTCGGATACTTCCATCAATTTACTTTGTAAAGACATTAGGTATTTTTTTTTGAAAGCAGATGTGAAAAGTAAGCAATGCCCTCGCTGGGCGAACCTCGGACCTCACGAATACGCACCGAGTGGGCTGACCATTACACAGCCAAGGCATGCTAAGAAGGCGGGAGAAATACCTTATATACTCCCCCTTTTTAAGGGCGGTTGGGGATTAGAAGACACAATCGCCAAATCCTTCTGGTGAAGAATCATCATCCACCACAACTTTTTTTTTAGTTCGGGAGCCTCTGTAGAGACATTAGGTTTTTTTTATGCTGAGTGACGTGAAAAATTAGCAATGCCTTCGCCGGGACTCGAACCTCGGACCTTTCAAATATTCGCCGAGTGGGCTGACCATTACTCGCCCCTCAAACTGTGAATCACTTTTGTCTCCTGCTACTTTGATACCCCCCGGGGTTGACTCAGGGAATCCTGGGAAGTACTGGCTAGGATCTGTACTTAGGCAGTCTCAACCACGGGGGTATATAATTTGACTTCACAGGACTAGAACCCGAGTTCATTCTCAGGTTGGTTCAGGCTTGGCAGGGACCGTACTAGTACTGTCGTGTCTGTTCCTCTTGCTGCGGTGGAACTATATAGTACGTAGATAATGGGCCTTCTCGGTGGGGGTTTGGCCCTCCCGGTCCCAGTGACGGGGACTGACGAAGTGAGGCAAGGCACCAAGCGTTCTTCTGATGCCGAGGGAGTGGTGCCCCGAGGCAAAGGTATCCAGAGTTTAATTTTTGATTTAGTATTCACGTTTCTCGTCCTTGCCGATGCGACGTATAAAGCCGGGCAGGGACCGCGGGGTCTGCGCCGTCATTGAGGGGTCCTCCAGGACCTGGATATTACAAACTTCGAAAGGCTACTCCAGGACGAAGGTCCCGGTTCTGGCGCGGTGCTACTTTGATAACATTAAGCGAATGATAGCATTAAACGTTGAAATACTCGGAGGGCATTCCTCATTGGAACATTGCAAGAAAAGCAACATTGTTTCGGCGTAGATGTTTTTGAGAATGTTTTTAGGAGGGTAGGAAAATTCTGCAATTTTTGTTTACTACTGAAGCAGATGGATGTGCGCCTGAAATCCCTCAGAATCGATACAGTTATTTTTACGGCATGGAATCAGAACCTTTCGCTCCCTGAACTGAATCCTTTCTACTTTAAGATCCACCATTCACTAACAATAGCCTTGGTGAAATAGATGGGGAAGGAGGACAGAATCAACAGTGGTTAGCAAGGATAGAACAACTAGCGGGAAGAATATAACGAGCAGAGGGTGTGGAAATGGTTGGCAAGGTACGAGAAACATCGAACGAGCAATGACATCACAAGAATCGACTGAAGCAAACGCTGATTGACTTGATTTCTTTTAAATGTAGTTTTGAGATCCCGTAAAATTTACTTTGTAAACAGATCTAGCAATAAAATTCGCAATTTGGAACATGATAAAAATTAAGCCACTTTTAACATGGAAGAATAAACATTCTTTTTGGCTTTAAAATGGGAATCGAACTTTCCCGGCACTGTTCCAACAAGAGCCGACAGGGCTATTTGGGGTGAATGAACTAACTCCAAATTAGCTTCGCTCTTTTTTTTTTTTTTTTTTTGCTTTTTTTTTTTTTTTTTTTTTTTTGCGAATCAGGCGTTTATTCACTCAGTAAAGTGAATCAGTTTGTGAACGACTGGCATATTTCTATTTCTAGCGCGCTTCCAGAAAGAGCTCCCGAAGAATTGTAAAACAGCTACCAGACCGTTTTGTGTAATCACTATTCTTTAGCTCAGTAAAGTGCGTAGGTTCTTTGAATCAGTTCCGGAGCGAATTGTTCCCAAAAGTCAACTACTTTCAAGTTTCCTTATAAACGATACTGCAAAATTAGTATATGCGTTTTTATATTAATTTATGTAATCCATATTTCCTAATAACTAATGCACTTTCAGTGTTTTTATCTCATTGTTTAACTTCTTCTATTTCAGGTTCCTTTTATGATTCTAGCTTGTATTTTTCGTATTTCTCGTTGATTCACTGGTTTTCAAATATTTTTGCCTCATACACACGTTTCCTCATTGCTAGAAAATCATTCTCCATCTTTCCAAAACTGGATATGCATATATATATACGAAGTGAGGCAATTATCTAACAAGAAAACGCGTCTCCTATTGCGCATCCGCATGGGGGGAAGTTGGCTTTAGAATGAATCTGACACTGAACCTTCAAGAACAGCCACTGTTCGTTTCGTCTTTGTGTATGCTTTAGTTTGCTTTTGAACCTAGGTTAGAGGACATTTTTTTTGTAGTAATGCCGCTATCGTCGTTACAATAAAATTCGAGAATCATCGATTTAGATCATTTAAATCGCATAAATCCAAAATTCGTTGTGAAATTAAAAAAGTCGCCAAAGGAATGCTTTCATATGTTAAAGGAGATGTTTGGGGACAATATTATGTCATGTGTGCAGGTGTTTGAATGTCACAAACTATTTTGAGAAGAGTCAGTAGAGGTTGAAGGTAATAAACGTCCCATTTGATCTGTGAGTTCACGAATTGATGCAAACGTTCAGAAACTTTAAAGAAATTGTGCGGAAAGACCGTCGTCTGAGCATTCGGATGATCTCAGACACGGTGAACATTAACAAACAGACAGTTAAGACAAATTTTGCAAAATTAAATAAACGTGCCAAAAGATTACTCAAAAATGGTACCGAAAAACCTCTCTCAGGAACAAAAACACAGTCAGAAGAACATTTTCTCTGATATCATGGAACAATTCAAAGCAGAACTGGACTTGCTCACATTTGGTCATCGTATGTGGTGGAACATGGATCTTCCAATATGACCCAGAAGCAAAGCGTCAACCAATGCACTGGAAGACTCCCACATCGCCAAGAATAAAAAAAAGCGCGAATGAGCAAGTCAAAAACGGAAGGCAATGCTCATTGTATTTTTCGGTATAGCTGTGTTATCATGACTGAAAGGTGTGCCTGAGGGGAAAACCGTTAATCAGAAGTACTATAAAAAACTTCAGTTTGAGGGAGAGAGTAAGAAAGAAAAGACCAGATTTGTGGAAGAACGACGCATGGGATCTGCATCAGGACAACGCGCCAGTTTTTAGCAGATTCCTGTGCTCGAGTATCGTCCGTATCCAACAGAACTGACACCCTGTGACTTTTATCTATTCCCAAAAGAGAAAATTGCATTGAAGTAAACACATTATCATTATGTTGAAGAGATAAAAGCAAAAACGTCAAAGTTATTGAAGAGGGTGACAATGGATGACTTACAGCATTGCTTTGAACAATGGAAGACACGTATACAGCTATGATAGACACGGGAGAAGAGTATGTTGAAGTTGATAAAAGTAAATTGTAACTTTGCTTGTAATAAATAACATTTCTGATACCAGTCTCATAATTCAAATCTCGTTATTTACCCCTTAATTTAACTTCCCAGTGTTGGCGCATTCACTGACAATCATACTTTTGCTTCCGTATCCTATTCTTATTCTTATAGGATTACCGTTGCAGATTCAGGTTGAATATTCTGATTTTAATTACTCTGATTTCCCCTTCTTAATCCTCTTATCTATCTGCTTATGAGCTTTGATTTTATGTCTTCTTGAGCTATTACCCCATTCTTCGTCTGAGACTCATTTCATGCCTAATTACTAGGCTTTAAAACTGCCTTTTTTACCGTACAAGGTCTTTCGGCTTGTGCCGTATACTTGGAAATATCAAAATATCCTTTTAATTTCTCAGAAGCAATTTAGGTAACGTAGAGGGCGCCGCTTCATGTGATCGCGATTTATGTATCATTTGGGTATTCTTAATGAATTGCCAAATCCCGCATGCTTGCATGCAAAAACATGGAAAATATGTCGTTTATTGAAATCAATAAGTCGAATGCTTGAAATGATTAGCGATGTTGGTGTTCAAAAATTAAATCGCATAACTTTTTTAATCCTTTATTATGTATGCCGTTATATACAATATGCATACTTTACCCACACAAAAAAAAAGACAACTCTATATATCCTGTTCTACTGGACCGACTGACGAAATTTAACTTGCGTTTTCCATGTCTCAAACCGCGACTTAGAATATTATTCTACGCCTTTTTAATTAATTAATAGAACATTCTGGTAAAACCTTGATTGTTGTGGATGGCAACAGCAATTACGAGATATTTATTTATTAAATACTAAATGCACGCTCTCTTTTATTTTTACTTTTCCTACATAGCTTTCACTTCAAAAATCGTCTGCGTTGCATGGGAAAATAAAGCAATTTTAATTATAATTCCAAATAAATATTTGAATAAATATAAAATCCGTAACACTATATGCTTACATAGTTCATAACAGACATAGTTCATAGTGCATGCTTATATACAAGTAGTTCGTAATGCATAGATTTTTCATAATACATGCTTACATAGTTTATACATACACATGCTTACATAGTTCATAATACATTGAGCCTGTTACATAATACATGCTTACATAGTTCATAATACATTGAGCCTGTTACATAATACATGCTTACATAGTTCATAATAATTTTCATTCGCCATAATACGCACATGTTTCATAATATACACAGTACTTAGGCTATGCCGATCTCTACTAAATCTGCAGGAAAAAAAAGGGAGAGAGGAGAGATCTCTTCCACACTGTACAAAGCTGTTCCAATTCTTCCAGTTTCTGCATTATCTTGCATATTTTGCTGCGAAATGCTGGCTGTTTGATCAGATAACGCTTATAAGAAACTGCCTCTTCCAGAAGCTGCATTCTTCACACGTGAGAAAGAATTCAATCAGCATAACGCCTATGTGTGGGCTTTGATGAACCCTCATCGTACGCAATCATGTGCAGCTCAAGAGCATTTCTCGGTCATTGTGTGAGCCGGCATTCATTCTTGGAGACTACCTCATTGGGTCGTACCTGCTGCCCAGTGTTTTGGGCGGTAAGGCATAAGCTGTTCTTGCAACAAGTCCTGCCCGAACTTCTTGACGCAGCACATGTTCCTCCGTCGTTGCGCCATTTCGTGTGGTACAAGCATAACGAGTTCCTCCACATTACACGATTTACGTCCACTGACACCTCGTCGTAACCTTTGAACAGTGGTGGAGATCGTGGTGGCCCGGTTCATTTGCCTGCTAGATCACCGGAGCTATCATGCATGGACTTCTTTTTCGGGGTTTGGTGTACAAGACGTCTGTTCCTTCAGTTAAAGACCTAATCGCTCGATACCTGTAGCTGCCGGGAATATACGTGACATGCCAGAAATCTTCCAGAACGTAAGGAATTCCATGCGGCGCCACTGTCAGACCTACCAGACGACTTCTAGTCGTAATTTCGAACACCTGTTGTAGTAAAACCGTTCAATAAAATATTTTCTGTTCATGTGTTGCTGTTCCTATTCTTTGTCTCTGTTTCTTTGCATCATAGCTCGCAACTACGGCATTTCCGACCCTCTCAAGTCGTGTCTGTATCCCCTAAATACCTTGCAAGTTTGTCGAACTGGTAGCCAAATTACCCTATATATGTGTGTGTGTAGATGATTCTAAGAAATCCCGCTAGTATAATTTCACGCTTCCAGCGAATAAAGTTGTTAATAACTAAAATAAATATGCATTTATTGCTTTTAAACCGCTTAGTTTGTTAATTGAAAACTGAATAGGTTTGAAAGAAAAATTTCTTATATTTTACCGAACGATAAAACACTTAAAAATATTTTAATTTGAGCAGTGGCAACACATTTCATTTGAATCTCTGTCTTTAGTTATCGAATTTTCTGAGCGGCCAAACACTTCTTTTATGCTAATAATTCGTGAATTCGAGGCTTTTCGTTAAATTTAAAACTCAAATATCTCATGCTTTGATGAGTGGCATCACAAAAGTTTTAAATCGCTGAGTTTTTATATCGCTAAGTTTTCTAAGGAGTATGGAACCCGCGGGGTGGTTTTTGAGAAATGTCGACGGTGACCTTCCTCTTGCTTTCAAGAATTTCGTCAAGAACTTCATAAAATTATAAATTTTATGAATTACGTATAGGCAGACAGACCAACAGAGCTTTTCTTCATACATACCGCATGCATACCGTTTCAATAAATCACTCAATTTGTTATTTAATAGCATAAAATTTGTGGACAAATTAAATATCTTACGCTTTGGTCAACGACTGTGCACTGCGGCGTGGAAGATAAAAATATTTAATTCGGGATGTGCAACGGATTTCTTTTCAATTGCTTGATTTATTTATTAAATTTGAAACTCAAATATATTGCGGTATTGCGAATGGCAATTTTCTTTTATATAGCCGAGCCTTCTGATTAAATTTAAAACATAAATATCTTAAGCTTTGCAAAGAGGGGACACAAAGATTTACTGATGATGCACGACCTTATTGCTTCAGAGACTTTGGATGTGTTCTTGGGGTACGGCAGACCAAGTAACTTCCACACGTTGCCAAAGTTGATCTGGTGTGGCAGCTTGGTATGTAATCAGGGTCAATCGTTCAGCAACCATGGACCACATGTTTTCTATTGGCGAAAGATCCGGAGAGCGAGGCGGCCAGAGAAGAAATTCAATCTGGCGATTTACGAAGAAGCCTTGGATAATGCGTGCCACGTGTGGTCGGGCATTATCCTGTTGAAACACTGCTGTGGGCAAGCCCTGAAGGTAAGGAAGGACAACTGGCTTCAACACCTCGGAGATGTAGCGCTGGCTGTTTAAGTTACTGGCAATGCGTACTAGAGGAGTGAGAGAGTGACATCCAATACCGCCCAATACCGTAATACCCGGTGCAGAATCAGTGGGGCGGTGCAAAACGCAGCTGTTTAGCATCCTCTGTCCACGGTGCTTCCAGACTCGAATCCGACCATCGTGGTGTTGCAGACAGAAGCGTGACACTTCAGTAAAGACAATTTCATTCCATTCTGCGTCCATATCCTTCTTTCATCGCACCATTGGCGGCGGAGACGTCTGTGGTTCTGTGTCAAGGGTAGACGAAGCAATGGACGTCTTGCGGACAGACCATTCTGCTGTAAACGACGTCGAATGGTACGCGCAGACACTGGATGATGCGTTACAGACTGAATGTGTTGTGCTATGGTTCGTGATGTGACTGACTGCCGTCACTGCCATGCGCACAATGTCATCATGTGAAATGGCGCACTGAGGTGGATGCGATCGAACACGTCGGTCCGTCGTACCCTCCTGCATCCAACGGTCACATATCCGCATTACAGTTATTTGGTTTCGTCCAACACGACTACCGATTTCCCTGAAAGATAATCCATAGTCTCGGTAGACAACTATCCTTCCTCTGTCGAACTCGGATACTTGATCAAACGATGATCGTTGTTTACTACGAGGCATATTTGATCGTTTTTTTTAAAAAACCACAAGAAAAATACAACTGCCGAACTTGAAATCGTCGAACCTTTATTGAAATAGTATATGCTCGGGCTGTGAGTGGTGCGAAAGAAATAGATCTTCATTCCTTGTGATCTAAAACCTGGGGCCTAAATTTTTGCATTGAAATTATGGGAAGAAACAGGTTTTGTGAAATTCTACGATTTTTACGATTTGGCTTGAAATCTACACGTTCTGCGCACTTGCAGATAAATTTGGAATCGCTCCATTGATAATTGAATTTATTCTTTCGAACCGGAGGAAAATATAACAATAGACGAAAAACTCTTTCGAAGTAAAACACCATATCCGTTTATACCGTCAGAACCCAATAAATATGTACAAAAGTTTTTGGCTTGCTGTTGACGTGAAACAAAATACCTCCGCAATGCTTTCCCTTACCAGGAAAAAATGAAGAACTACCATCTGATCAAAGATTATCTGAATACGTTGTTATGAGACTGATGAAACCTTTTCTAAACAAAGGTCTAAATGTCGCAGTTGATAATTTTTTACGTCACCTCATTGAGCTGAAGAATTGCATAAGAAGGAAACAAGCTTGGCAGGAACTGACAGCAGGGGAAGAAGAGAAATCCCAAATTCCATGAAAGATTGCCGAGAGGCACTATATGAATCTAAAATTTTGAAACATGACGAAACAAGTGCTGCTCTTACAGTATATCAAGGAAAGAGCAAGAAAAATGTAATGATTTTAAGTACCCTTCATCCATCTGTCGATACAAGTAATAATGAAAAGAAAACTCCAGAAAGCATTAGTTTTTATATTGGTACTAATTGTGATGTCGATGTTAATTGATTAGTTGGCTAGAAAGTGTACTGTAAAAGCACCTTCTAGAAGATGGCCTGTTCATACCTTTTACAGTATATTAGATTTATATGCTATAAATATCTGGATTATTTTTTAAAAAAATTACTGAAAAACTAATTACAAGACACATGTTCATTCAGATGTTAGCTAATAAAATGCGTCGTAGCTACATTTGCCTTACTAATAAACCAAGAAGAAATGCAAGCAGAGCAGATCCACCCCAGAGATCAGCCTCAAAGAGGAGGAAATTAGAAATAAAATTTTGTAATAATAATATGACTACTAATATCTGTATTTCATGTAATAAAATGGTGTGCAGAAAATGTCATGGCAAGCTAGGTTATGCATGAGAAAACTGCATTCCTGAACTTTAGTTTAAAAAAGATTGTAAGTATATGAATTTCGTAAAAAGCATGGCATTTTTTTCATTTTCTTATAATTGCAAATTCAGTTATGCTTTTTTTAAAATTAATAATTGTATCTATTGTTCCTAATTACAAATTTAAATGTTTGAATTGAATAATGTATTCAATATTGTGTTCTCGTTTATGTGTTTACCTTACAAATCCCATTGGAGTCGAAATGACTCCGGCGGGCGTTCTAGGGGAATGAAATTGGCGGGCGTTCTAGGGGAATGAAATTTGCGGGCATTCTAGTGTTAAAGATTTTATTTTCTTTCCAAAATTTAACAACTTCACATCAATGATTTCAGTTTATGATATCATAAGAAGTTATCATGAAAATATAAAAAATATTTAAGAATTTTAATGACTCTAGCCAGCGTCGTTTCACAAAAATATTTAGTATTTCTAATTAGATATCCAATGATTTAAATACATTTATATTTAAAGAAAAAATATTCTTAAGAGCTACTTTTATTGCTTTTAAATTGCTTGGTTTATTACTCACAGATAGTTTCAGATAAGTTCCAGTTAATAACAGATAGTTTCCATCTGAAAGCTTACGCTTTACTGAATGACAACACATTGCCACGTGAAAAATAGAAGTACTTTTCTTGCTCTCAAATAACCGAGTTTGTTAATTGAAAGATAAATAACTTACGTAACCTCCCAGACGAGAAAGTGGTTAGTGTCTCCGACTGCCAAGGGCTCAGGTTTGAATGCCTAGAGAACGCATGGATGTTTGTTGTCTGTGCGGTATGAGGGTACTTTAAATATGCGGCGAGACGAAGGTCCTGGAGAGGATGGCAGATCCTCAGACCCGTCCCCCCGGAGGTGCCCCCTTAAAAAGTTTGAGTGGAATTGAGCAAAGTCGCACTGTCAACTGTATGGTGCTCAAGGCTCTTCCCAACGACAGGCTCACTCTTGCACTCGTTGCCACGATGAATTTCGTGGAATTGTTCTGATGTTACTGTCAGGCAACGGAGATATGTCACAACAACAACATGGCTAGGACCAACTATAGGGAATATATATATGTCACATACCGAAATGAAAGTCTAGCGTGCTGAAGATAAAATTATTTCATTTCGAACAGTGTTGACAATATTCGCTTCTTTTCGCAAAGGGCTGAATTTGTGAATCACAAATTCAATAAATTTATGTAAATTAGGAAATAAAAAAGAAGTTCGAAATTCTAATTTCGAGACAGTATAAGGCTACCTAGTATAGTCCAAGCTGATATAATGCTTGAAAGGAAATTTGAAACGGAAAAAGTATTTAATAATTTTAATGACTCCAGCTAGTGTCACTTTGTAAAAATAAATATTTCTGATTAGACACCAGGATTTAAAGGTATTTTTAACTAAATTAATCATATTAAAACTATAAAAATATTAGAACAATATATAACAATGTAAGAACAGCGTTTATTGCTTTTCAATTTTAAACGATAACAGGCAGATTAAATATCTTACACTTTCTGAATGGCAACATGCTGGTGCATGGAGATATCAAGCATTCTAATTAAGGCATTGGTAACGCATTACCTTCCGATAGCTGAGTCTATGGCTTAAAAATTGAAAGATAAATATCGCATATTTTCCTGAATAGCAACAGTCTGGTGAGCTGTAAATTAGAATGTTTTATTTCGTGCAGTTCTGCGGATTCTCGATTTCAGATTGCCGCGTTTGTTAATCAAAAATTCATTAAATACGCACAAAAAATGAAATAAATCAAAATTAATTTCGAAATTCAAAATTCTGGCTTCGAGGTGCCCATGCTCAGTATGGAGGAGTGTGTTAAAAATTGGGTCGCTCTAGATGCCATCGACGGTGCAAAGAACATACAAGCATACATAAAAACAGATTTATCCTTACTGAATAGTAGCAATGAAAAAAATGGAGTATCGGAAATATAAGTTATTGATAATAGATGATCGAATATCCTAAAACGAACATCAGAACTCTTTTTACACATATCCTAAGAATCAAATCTTGTCATCTAAGAAGATCTTATTCACATTTCTTTCATCACCTTTCGCAGCAAAAAGCGTTAAAAAAATCTCGGAAGGACATTTGAAATCCCCTTGTGGAGGACGATGATAATTAGGAAGATTTAGAATGATCTGGGATATACAAATACATGTTTATCCACTTTTTATTCTGAAAACTAGAAATTCATGTGTAATGTCAGATTTCGATATAATTTAATCGCTTTCCAATTATGGAATGTGTCGAATATTATCAAAATGCATGGATGATGATAATCTTTACTCTTAAACAAGCAAAAATCTGTATGCCTGTATGTATTTCTACATGTAGTATTTTCCTCGTATTTTGAAAAAACGACGGCTGCTGGATCCGCTAAATTATGAAGATACGTAGTCCTCCACTAGAACGTCAACACCTGGAAGCCCGAATTCTAAATTTCCAATTTGGATTTTATTTATTTCATATTGTCTGGAAATTTTATGAGTGTTGATTAATAAATTCAGCAATCTGAATCCGAAGAATGATAATACTCTTCGAAATAAGGCATTTTCATCTTCTACGCTCGAGAGTGTTGCCATTCGGCAAAATAAAAGACGTTTATCTTCTAGTTTTAATCAATTAACTCGGTTATTTAAAACCAATGGGTTGTCAGACATATTCTCTATCATATACCTTTCCTTGTTCTAGACAATTCTAGACAATTTAGACAATTCTGCAAGAGATGTAATCCAAATATAACCCTTTACTTTGTCCGTCTTCTTTTGCGGTTGCCAAAAACGAGAAACTCAATTTTGAGATGGGCAGAATCGAATTTGGGCCGATTTCTTTCTTTTGGGAATGGTGTAAATCAAACTAAATGGGGAAATAATGTATAATTCCATGCCTTTCTCGTCTTCTTAGCTTTCCTTATGTAATACGGAGTAGGTAAAATGCATAAATAATTCTACTGCAATTTATTTTTCAATGGCATATGGAAACTAAGTACTTGTGTCAAAATTGATTCTTTTCAAGTGGAAATATGAAATAATTTGTACTTGAATGGAAGCTATAGGGAGCATTTCTATTGGATGGGAGAAACAAAGAAGAGCTTTAAATGTTGGAAAAAAATAAATGTTGATAACTTACACAAAACATTATTTTCTTCAACATTTAACTCAATATTCTGATGCTTATCCTCTGATTACCGTCTTTTCTCCCGTATTTTACCCTCTTTTCTTCTCATTTTATAGTCTAAAAATCGAAAGAGGAAAATTACATAAGTAATATAATTTTAGGGAAACGCAGTTACAGTACAAATAAAAAAGTTATCATTAATAAACTGTTGGTAACCATCACAATATTATTTCTATTAAACAAACCTACATTCTAATAAAAAGATAGTAACATTATCATTAAAATATTTGTTAAATATTGAGTTTATATGTCTGATGGTAACTGCTAATTGAACCTACACAGTTACCTTCTAAAGGCGCGGGGATATGTTATGTTCACCTCATATGAATGAGTCTCGCCTGCATTTCTGGAGGGACGAAAGATCCAGATTTCGAACGATCCAGTATATCATCAGTAGAAAAGGCTACAATGAACTGGAATGTAAATAACAGAAGTAAGGTGAAAGCAGATGTTTGGAAAGTTTCTTAAGTATGGGAACACATACCACGTCTGGCGGGCTTAACGAAGAACTTCACACAATGCATTTCAATTAATACGAACAAGGAAAAATAAAAGCGATGAAATACTAATACAAAAATGAAATAAAAATTAAATGCACAGGATAAAAATAAAAAATTAATCCAAGGAATATAGTTTTCCAATAAACTTGCCGTCAAGAGGCAAAACAATGTGCAATATAAGGAAAAAATTACGCGAATATTTAAAACAAATTCAGAATCTAGGACTAAAAATAAATAATAATGAGGAAAATTACGCGAAGAATACAATAAAATTTATGCCGCGAAATTTCACGAACCGCAATTTTCCGAATTTAGCTTTTCATCTGCCCCCCTTCTCCCCACCCCCTGAGAGATATGGCTGAGAATTCAGTATGTCTAGCGCATTATTTTGAATACAATTCCCTTAGGAACTCAGAACGTTTAGCTTATTATTAATCGTATTAAACATTAAAATAATTAAATATTTCTATAATCAAAGTACTTTTATACGTAAAGCCACTTTATTCATTTAAAAAAATCTCTTCAGGTTTAGTTCAGGTTCTTCTCTCACTGTAGACCAGATTAAATAAAAGAACGATAGAGAACGGGATAGAATAGCATTGCCGCTTAATTTTATTCATGACTTCCCAGTAAATTCGAAACCTCACCTAATTAAGGGAGTAAGCCTAAATGGAAATTAAAATTATTTAAAAGAAAGTAATGTAATTTTCCAGGATTATAATTAAGTTTAGCGCATGGAAAGTAGAAAGCATTTTCGTCGAATCCGTCCACCCTTATAACTAATTCGATTAAGAACGACACTGGTAATTAATTTCCTCTGGAGAAAATGATATTTTTCATTCGGTGCCATTTCAAATGTTTGAAATTTGAATATTAATCCAAATTAGAAACCAAATGAGTTTTGCAAAGACTCTGCTTTAAATAATAACCTCTCAAATGCTGTTTTAAATGTATTTCTAGGGCTGGTTTCACCAGCATTTCTGAAACAATTAATTTAGAGGTAACTTTAAGATTAGATGTTTAGTATATTGGCGTTCATAAGTATCATCAGCGGTTTTCGCTAAAAACTGTTTATCATTGTGCCTTAGGGATATTTTGTCTTAGATGTTTTTATCAGTTTTCTTTATTTTCTTTATAAAAATGTTTTCTACAAACCCACATTGTGAATCTTTGAAACCTGTCGTTTCGATCTGGCGGCTTCCGAAACAATGTTGTGCTGCCCGCGAATGTATCTCAATTATGTATTTGTAGCAAAGATTTCGAGATTTTAGTTGTTTGAATTCAGAATTTACGTTATTTTCATTACCATTAAAAACGAATATGAATAACGCACCAGAAAATCTATAAATGGGACTAAGTCATTTACACTGTAACATAAACTGCTTTCGAAGATTTGAAGACGAAGATTTTACTAACTTTTATTCGCACTTTTCAAAATGCAAAGCCAGTCTGTTACAAGTTTTTGCAATAAGAATAATCGCTTTTTAAAATTAAGGAGAAAAAACAAAAGCAGCTTAAGTTTTAGAGAATTTTCATTTCAAAGGGGAGGGGGAATTTCGCATAAATATTTTTTGCTCCTGAAGAGCAGACAGCTGTGTTTGATCGTTCTCAAAATCAAGAGTTATTAAAAACTCTACCTCAAATTAAGTGTTTTTTTCCTGCCTAATCTGAAATCATTCATTAAAATTGAAACCAAGCTGTGTGGCGACTTAATCTTTTACTTAGCGACATTTCTGTCAATTGGCAAAATTTTTCCATGAATTCTCAGCTTATTAGCCCAAAACAGCTGTTAGTTTCTTAATGCGATTTTGCGTTATTTCTCATTTCATTCGAGTCTGTTGCCATTCGGGAAAACGTATTATAAAACGTTACGTAGCATTCTTTACTATTTAATCTTTCTGCTACTCATTAACAAACTAAAGTATATTCGTATGCAAAATTAAGAAAATTTGTACATTATGTCGAATTTCTGAAAATGAATGGTCAGTTTTTAAATAAATTTGGTAGGAACGTACATTTCTAACAGAGAAAGAAATGTACCATTCAAAAGTCATTTTATTGATTTTTATAGATTTTATTTATTTATTTAGCTTGATTATCAGTAAAGTTTATATTGCAGAGATGTCCGAAATCCACGTTATGGTATCGAACTGAAAATCAGTCTCATGCAGGCATGGTCACCTCTCACAGTGAGACAGATCGCGCAGCATAACAGCATACTGAACAGGAAGAAGTTGAAGAGTTTGTGTGGCAGACGATTCCGCTTCTGCAGCAAAGTAGTTTTCAACTCCGATATGGTTCTCGGATGAGAAATGACGATATGAATTTGCCCACCCTAGAGCGTCCTGGATATGCTTTACATGATTAAGATTAGAAGATCTGATTGGCGAGACCATGCGTCGAATATCTTCACTTTCCAGGCATTTATCGATCAGCTGAGCCTAATGTAACGAGTATTGTCGTCCATTAAAAGGAGCCCAGAAAAAACTGCGCCCCTGAAAGTCGATCATAGGGTTCTAAGATCTCCTCTGTACATGTCATACCAGTCAGGTAGCCTTTGTCAAATACATACAGGGCTATGTGGCTATCCAACATAATTCCTGCCCAAACTATTACACTTCCACCACCGTAATGATACTTTTCACTGAGGAGGGACGAACGGTATAGTGTTCCATACTCTCCCCAGATACAGGTACGCCGAGACAAAGAATATGTACTGTTAAGGAAAACTTCGCAGAAGCAGAAGTGGCTCCCTTGAAACGAAAAGGGAAACAACTGCGCATGCGTGAAATATCTGTCGCCAAAAAGCGCCAAAGCTCGAAGCTGAATGTCGAAGTTGGTTTGGACAGGTTCGACCGTTACGTTTAGCAAGAGTTTAAATAAAGAATAGGTTCTTTGGTTTCAAGTAGCGATATGGACAATGAAAGTTCAACAGCCAGTGAAAGTGAAACTTCACCTAATATTTCATCATTTCCGAGTTTAAATTATCGCGACAAGTCAAAGAACGATTCATCTTAACCCGTGTTCCTCAATTTCCTATACACGTCGCGGAAGGGAAAAATGTCGACTAGGTACCAAAGAACCGGCACATCACAGAGGGGAAATTCTCGCCAACAGATTCCGCCGCCAAATCCCTTGGCGAATGTTCCCTTTTCTTTGTAGCGGCGTTGCAGACAAAGTGGTTTACATTACGTCTATGGAGCCTTTCCTTCTTTACATAGAGGTTCTTTGGCCGAGAATCAAGATCCAGGCTGAATCGCGACTCATCTGTAAAAAGCACAATGCTCTACTGTATTCTGGTTCAAGGTGCATGTTGTCTGCTCTGTGTTAAACGCGCTGCCTTGTGTGCTTCACTGAGCGGGAAGCAAACTGCGATCATCTGGCATAAAGCCTTATCTCATGAAGACTTCGGGCAACTGTAGACCGTGGAATTCGGTTTCCAGTGGTAGTACAGGAGAGCTGTGAAGCTGTAGTAGTCCTTTGTCTCGGAGCGAGAAGTGCCATATAACGATCCTCATTCGTTGTTGAGGGTCTTGATCGACTCTGTTCAGGTCTTCTCAATATAGATCCAGTATCCTGAAACTGTTTCCACAAATTGTAGACAAGAATGGGCATTAATTACATTGAACCCTGTCGTCACCTGCGCTTGTGATTGATCTGCTTCCTGTCTACCGTCAATTTTCCATCTCATTCCGTCATCCATATATTTGTGCCTATTAATTTTACTTGATGCTTTACAAAATTTGCCCAACTCTTGCGAGAAACACTGCGAATATCGTGAAGGAATATGAGCACATAGATCTGCGAAAACCACTCCTACACTTATATCCTCCCTCTATAACTACAGCTTCTAAGAGACGCAAGTGTACGTTTGCGTATTCGACTTAGAATATTTGCATAATCCTTCGGCGGCATAATTAGCACCTTTGTTGCAATACCTTCCGTAAAAATAGACATAATTTTCGATTTCTCATAATTTTGCACACGACTGTGTTTAAAAGCAAAAGGTGCAGTCCTTAAGAGCAGTAAATATTTAAAAAGAACAGATGCAGTTCTCGGGGTATTTTTTACTTTTCATTCTGAATCACTGAAATAAAATGGATTTAATTTGCTGTCTATTTAGTTAAAAACACTGAATATTTTTACAGAATCACAATTGCATATTTTATGGAATTATTTCATTTTTCATTCGAAGCTCTTGCCACTCGGAAAAACGTAAGATATTATTCTTTCATATTTCCTCTCTCTGCTATTCATTAATAAGCTAAACTATTTAAAAAGAACAGATGCAGCTCTTAAGAATATTATTTTTTGACCGGTCTGTTCTTTTCATTAATACAAAAAATGCATCTAATTTATGATCTACTTATATATAATTAAGAGCATTGAAAATGCTTATAGAATTACATTACATATTTATAAAGAATTAGTTCACTTTTCATTCGAGGCCGTTGCCTTTCGGAAAAACGTAAGATATTATTCTTTCATATCTCCTCTATCTGTTATTCATTAACAAATGAAGCTATTTAAAAGCAATATATGCAGCTTTTAAGAATATTATTTTTTTACTTTTTAATCAGATTGATTTAAATAAAAATACATTTAATTCATGATATATCTAATTAAAACAGTCAATATTTTCATATTCGTTTTCACTTTTTAATCTGATTGCTTTAAGGAAAGTGCATGTACTCCATGATATACCTTGTTAAAAACATTGAATGTTCTCATACAATTACGGTATATGTTTTTTGACTTTTCTATGTATACAGATGACTTAGAAGGTTCCCATATCAGTCTAAATGCATATTCATCTAATACCTTATGAAATGGTTCGCTATTCCACCAGGGCCATCTCTACTTAAACCGTAACAAACTTTGAAACAGCCTTTTTGATAAAACTTTAAAATCCGTAACGTGTAAGATTTTAATTTTTTTTTGTTGCTTTTTATTTAATTTTTTCTTTTTTCTGAAACAAATCTATTTTCAATGCATATCAACTACATGTCTAGGAGAAAGGAAGTTTGTACCGCAATTTTTTTTTAACGTGTAAAACACGGATTTCGAAAATGACTGTTCTTGCTTTTCTGATATATTTTAAAACTAGCGTAACCGTACTAACTTTGCTGCTTACGTATCAAAATTGAGAAGGAAATGAAATACCATATCTAGATATTTGTCTTTTTCTAAATGGGCTATCTCTTCAGTCATGTAGATTAACTGCTTTCATGTTACACATCGTGTGTGCAGACGTCCTTACTCGGCCTTTATGTTCGCAACCGCTGATCCTACGCATAGATTTGCACTTACAAAAATGTTTTAAATGTTGCAAAGTTTCGTGTTTTTGTATTTTTAAATCTGAAAATATTAATTTTATGTAAAATAAGAACTTTACGCGAAATCTAATTTTTTACAAGTTTGTCTAGTTCCTACATAAAGTAGGAAATTAGGAAAATTTTGCATTCGTTATATAATAATTAAATAAAAAAAAATTTCAAACTGGCCGAGGTACGACAAAATAGATCAAGGTAATTAATTTCAAAATTTGTGATACTGGACGCCATTTTGAAATTCGAATGAGAGGTTGACCAAAATGTCGCGAAATGGCCGCCACGTTTGGCGGCTTTTGGCGATTCTTTTGGCAATTTGGCGCATTAACGATTTCCTTCAATGTTAAATGGATCCGCCCCATGCAACCTTATTTTCCGGCTGAGCTTCACTTTTTGAGGTCTTTCATGTTTCATTATACAAGAGACACTATAATTTCACTAAAGTTATTTACATGCATACCAAAATAATGACAATAGGAATAACAATAAAAACAAAATATGGTTTATCGAGAAACCTATCGAGGCTACATCAAACAAAAGCGCAGATATTAACTACGTATTGTGACGTTGCGCTTATCCATAACTGGCTTCAATTGGTGTTGCTTGGCGATAGTTTAACTGTCCAAGGGTTATAGGTAAGTACCCTAAAATGTCCATGTCCAGTTTTTACTTTTGTAATTGCTGATCGCACACGTACGATTACAAAAATATTTAAATCTCACAAATATTCATGTTTAGGCATTTTAAAATTTTAAAACTCATTGTTTAAAATTTATAAAGTCTAACCTTTTATACGCTCCTCTGATCCCATACTTATATTTAGGAAATTTTTATAGTATGTGTAAAAAAAAACACACACACAAAAAAGTGATTCCCGTATGACAAAAATTTACCGAAATAATTGCTTTTAAAGTTGGAAATCATCTTCAGAGGCCGTACGCAAATTAAAGAGCGAAATGATTGCATTTGTACGGAACTAGAAATAAAATATCAGTTTAGAAAATAAATGATTTCTGATGTCAGCAGATTAGGTAAAAAACAGTTTTACACAGATTACAGTGAAAAGTATTGATCAATATAATGCTTTTTAAAAATGAGATCTGGTTCATAGAATCTTAGAAATTTCATATTCTAAAAAGCATTGGTAGATTTCACTATTGATGTGTAGCCGCCTCATAGCATTGTTTGAATAGATAAAAATGATAAAGAATTAATATTATAAAGTAATAAAATTCCATGAAAATATTAATAACATATTTTTAGACTATAAAAAGGCTTTAAAATTTGTGTTCTAGAACAGGGTGGTAGGCTTCAGTATTGGTACATAAATAATACGTCGCATTATTTGTATAAATTAAAAAATTTCTACAGATGATTGTTAGATTATGATTTTAAAGCATGAGAACAGTAATAATTTATTTTTAGCATTAAAAAGCATATAAAGAAATTGTGCAAAATACCTTCGGAATATTAATTGTAATAAAAATGTAAATTAAAGAATATTTTAGCTTAGTAAATCACAAAATAATATCAGTAAAGGGCATTTAAACAAACAAACCCCCCAAAAAGTCAACCTCGAATTATTCTAACTTATTTTTAAATTGATCCACCTAGGCAAGTTGAAACTGCCGTCAAAAATCGCAAATTTTGAAATATCTCGAGCAATTTTTATTGTACGGCAATTAACCGTTTCGAGAGCTCCCATTCTGCTACATTACATTCAACCCGAAAACTATTTCTGAACTAAAGTTATATTCTTCTAGAGTTTTTCTATAAAATACACATCGAAGGCTTTTTTGCCCTCGAAATACAATTTTCAGTTGATTCATCTCGTTCAAACTGTCGTTCACTATCAATGCGTTGTTTCGGTTTTCATTCGAGTCGTTTGCCATTCGGCAAAATGCAAGATAAGGTATCTTTCAAACTGAATTCTGTTTGAAATTAGCAAATGAAGCTGTTTAAAAGCAATAGATGCAATTCTTAAAATTATTATTTATTTTTAATCTGATTGTTTAAATACGAATGCGATGAATTTGTGATATATGTAATAAAAACATTCAATATTATTAGTTCTGTATTTTTTCACTTTTTAAATATACAGAAGATGTATAGCGTTTCCATGTTGGTCTAAATGTCTCCTCATCTAGCATTCTATAAAATGATTTGAGCCATTTCTGTCGATAATCTATACTGATAAACCATTTTCAACTTTAAAAGACCGTTTAGGGCAACCGTTAAAATCGGAAACTGCTTCAGACATTTGTTTCTTTTTTTTTCTGTCTTTGAAAAATCGAATGTCCCCATCGGCGTCTTTTTACTGATCGAAGAACGTGAACAGAGAGGTACCCGTAGCTCATTTTGAAATTGCCGCAAATCGAAATTCCGTTTCTGAGTTATTGGACTGTGAGGTAAATATATTGCTGTGTTCCATGAATTTTAATTTATCATATATTACGAGCATTTAACTGCATTCTTTATAAGGTATTAAATATAGTTAACTAGTTCATTTAAAGATGTAATCTGCTTCACTGCTTGGTTATAATTTAGCTTTCCAAAAATGAACTCTTTTCTAAGTAACCGTTCATTCTCTAGAACCAGATTAGATCTGGAGATTAACAACATCTTCTTGAGAAGCAGGATTGAACTTTTCCAATCACCTCCGAGATTGTTTTCCTACGTTGCGTAATGAAATAATCTCGATGAAGGACAAATTCGGAAATTAAATTTAACAAATTAAACTGAATACGATGAATTCATTTTATATCTGTTCCTCAGTTAAGAAGTAAATAAATTATTATGTTATGTGTATTTAGAATTCAAAGTTTCCGAAGATAATCATCGTTCAGACAATCTGTACCATTTCGTATTTGAAGTTTCAGATAAATCTTTTAACTGACAGTAAATCCAGTGAATCTCTTGTCACGTGCAAAACACATACTGAGAAATTTAAAACTAAATCACATTTAGTGATTTAGAAGAGTTTTCTCTTCCAAAATATGTAATCCAATTTAATTATTCTTCCGAGTGATAAAAAGATTACGATAAAAGTTAGAGCGAAAAGATAATCGTTGATGGTACGGCATTTAAATGCTTTTAGTTCTGTACGATTTTGCTTCTCTATAATTTATTTTGGCAGTCGGTTTATTAAATTCAACTCAAATTTTAGTTCTTGCACATGTTTATTGGGTAACAATGCGAAATATATTTTGCATCATACTTATCAACGCTTCCTTTTTTCATTACATTCCTCGGTAGATTATCGAATCTGATGTTCTATAATTTTTAGCCTTCACTAACGAAAGTATTTTCCGGCAATAAATGAAATTAATTCAATGTGTGAAATTTAAGTTGTATATATTGTATTCCTCCACCTCTAATGACTTTTATAATAATTTTTCTTGTTTAAAGTTTATTTCATCTGAACTGTATTTTTTTCTGATTACGTTTTATTAAGCCTTTTCTTATTACATTTAATTTTATTTGAGTTGTCTTAATGTACCGCAGACATTTCTAGCCTTTTATATTAAGCTTCAACTAATGTTTAATCAGATAATATTTGTATTTATTTTACTTCATTATATGATATATTAATAAGTTTATCCTGAAAAAATTTAATACGTTAAATATTCATTTAATTTCATCGTATGTAAAAGTACTTCGATAGGTAAAAGCTTTTCATTCGGGATATTCGGGATTCTCTCGGTATAAAAGTGTAAGAATATTGCAGAATAAAATTAGCCAAAGAGCATAGAATTTAGAATATATAACTGAATACTAATGTATTTTGCATTTCAATAATTTAATAATTTGAATAATATATTGTAAAGTGAACTCAAGTCAATTAGGAGCTCCTTCGAAATGTCATCGCCACATAACGTGAAATGCTCCCGGTTTTTCAGATTTCAAGGTCGGCAGCTGTGATACCACCTATATATTTTTCGCATTTATTAAACACATACCTTATGTTCTATCTCTATGTATCTCCATACAGTGAGAATTAATTTTATGCCTATGAGAGCTTGGATTTAGCTCTCTTTTCTTTCAATATTTCAATATGAATCCCATTAATAATAACAAAATAACGATGATTACCGAGTTTATTTAACACTTATCTTTTTCTTTTGCTAATTTTATTGTCCAAAACCCGAAAGGAGAAAATTATGCCAATAATTTAATTTTCGAAGAAAGTGTATAGAATAAGAACATAACAAATGAAAAGTAGTCATGGATAAACTACTATTAACTAAAGCAATATTATTTCTCTAAAACGAACCTACATTTCAATATGAATGCATTGTAATATTAACGTTACAATAAAGCATGATATTATATATTCATTTCTAGTTTACTATAACTTGAATCCTGCCCGTTCTTATTGTTGTGCCCGCTAATCCTTAAGCCTCGAATCATCCATTAATAATTAGAGAAGATGAATGCCCAGCCGATTCGGCAAAATCGTATGCGAATGTCGGATCGTTTTTTCTTCGCTGCGATGGGTCGTTCTTGTATTCGACTAGCGTGAAGTTGAACAGGTAAAGGGAAGGGAAAGGTTCGGCATTATCTGCGCAGGTGGTTTGCGAGGGGCAAGACGAAAATTATCACTACCTGTACGAATCCATTTTAAATTTAGGGAAGATCGTTCTCTGAAAGAATTGAGGAAGAAAAAAAAATGACGCGAATATTTTAAAGTTTTCACGTTATTATTATTATTTTTTGAATATGCAAAGTCACGAGAGGTGTCTGCCTGAGAGGAGGGATGCCTCAGGAAAATTGGCTCGTATTCACTTACACATGGGAAAACCACGAAACCCAGCCCTGCAGCCAGCCTGCGAACAAAAATCAGGTCGAACTACCGGTATTGAGCGGTTTTAACCTTTCAACCGCTGGAAAAACCCACAGACCTCAAAGCCGGAGGGGCTTAAATTTTCAGAATCTGGCTTTAAAGCGCTAGAGGGAAGAATACGCGAGAAAATACAGTATTATATAAGTAATCTGATGAATAGTTTTAATAACGAACACTTAAGTTAGTGATCTTTGAATAACTCATTTTTTCGTGGCCTTTACTGATTGCTAACGGGCGAAAGAATTCTTTTGTGGGAAGTAAGAGCATTTTTGGTATTGCATTTCTAGTTCCATTTCGTGTTACCAATTGAAGCCTTATCATTTTTACGATTCTCAGAAAGAATACGGCCTAACGCTCCAATTGAAAATTTTTGCATGAAGAAATAGTATTCTGTTTTGAGATTACAGTACTATTTAAAGTAATTTTGTCCAAAATATGTGATGCCATTTTCCCTACCTGGAAGTCTTCAAAATGCATTCTGTATTTCTTTGTTTCCGCATGTTCCGCATATCATCTTTAAATGAGAGGATATTTCGACAATTTTACAACATTTGTTTTCAGCTTTAATGCTTCTATAGATATTTATTTTCTCAAAATAAATTATTATCTCTATTAAAAATCATTATGTAATTTGCCTTTTTTATGACAAATATTTTAGGCGGTTGGTCCAGCAAGCGACTAGCGAAATAAGAAGAGATCGTCCAGATTAAAATTTCATAATTTTAACTTGTTTTACTTAGCTGTTAAAAAGATTAAGACAGTGATTCAGCGATCATTACACGAAAGTTTATTCGCAAAGAGAAAAGTATTTGTATTATCCGTTCCACAAGCACGATTCTTTTTCGGATTTGCAGACATGACATTAAAGGTTATGCATAACCGTAATTACGACTTCAATTGCTTCTCACTCTATCGACGTTTAAATCGATTACCGAAGATTTCACTTATCCTACTGTCCTTCTCTCTATGTTGAGTATTTGTTGCCGCTGGTGATAAATGAGCTTTCGTTTAGGCCATTGTATTTCAATCTTCAAGTCTCATAAATAGCAAATGCGTGAAGATGGAGTTTGTATGGGCTGGGTCAGAAACGTGATAAACTCCTCAAAGGCCAGAGAATCATAAACACTGTCATCCTATGTATCTTTTTTCTTCTTCGTCTCGGCAACGTCATCTTAACCTTGTTTCCAAGGTTACGTCAGGTGCCACGTCTTGTCCTTTCCGACAGCAAAGTGTTCGCAAAAGGTATCAAGTTAATTTTTCGAGGTGTAACAGAGAAAAGGTTTTACTATTAATGGCAAACAAAGCGAAATATGTTGTAGTAAAGTGCGCGGAGCAAGTGGATACTTACATCTTCAAGTACTTAAAAGTAAGGATTTAGTAAAATTCATTTTTTCATTGTGCTGATAATTTTGACCTTACTGTTAGAAAGAAATGTGTATTTGTATGAGCATATACATCGTGTCCATAAACATCCATATCCGGCCTATATTTTCGTAACCGTTGGTCGTACACTTATGCTTCCAGTTGCAGAAAGGGTTTTAAATGATGCAAAGGTTCACATTTTAGCGAAAAAATTCCGAAATCTAACTTTTTGTACTTTCTTTCTGTCCCTATATATTTTGGGGAATTTTGTACCAATTAAAAATCTAGGTAAAAAATTTTAGTTAACCAATTATTATGATTTGTATCTTCGCTACCGCTTCTTCTTTCCACAGTCCTCACCAGAATGTAAATTAATTGTTGAATAATTAAGTCGAGAGCTTGAACGTTTTAGAGTTAGAACTTTTGTCAGACTTTGCATTTCAGTACTACCGCCAAGTCTGCCAATGCTGATTCCTACTTCGGTCATTTTGCTAACCAAATCTAAAAGCATGCCATTCATTACTTGAGCCAGTTTATGTAGACCTTTGCGTGTAGTTTTAGCCTACTTTATTCAAATTTGAATTTATATTAATAAAAAAATCCGCAAAGTGACGAAGTTCTTTTTGTAGCACAATTGGTGCCTTTAATTCTACGCCGATTTTTAGCCTTAAATTCCATTCAACATTATTCTTTTGCGATTCACTAATACCTTTAATTTAGAATTTTGTTACATATAGTATGCCGAAAGAAGTTTCGCTCAAGCAATTTATAAATTTTCAAAATTTAAAAATGGGTTCTTAGTATTACGAATTATCTAGAGCCAATAACGAAGCCTGCCGGTGGTTCCTAGAATTCGAATTCGATACGATTCTATGAACGAGATCTCCATTTTGGAAAAAAATTATATTAATCAACACTTTTCAAAATAATCTGAATAGAAATGCTGGTCATTAATTTCTTAACGTCAGAAAATATTTTCTGAATTGATATTTTGTTTTTAGTTGTATATAAGGCAACATTTCGCTCTTCAATTTTTGTACGGCCCCTGAATATAATTCTCGCTTTCTATATCAAGCATATCGGCGAATTTCTGTCGTACGGAAGTCAAACTTATTGAATTTTATTTCTTATAAACTTCTTAGTCTTAGAGTCCCTTAGTCTACAAATGCTTTATCTTACAAACAAGATTTAAGAATAATACTACAGGGATATTCAAAAGTCATAGGCAATTAAGAGAATATAAAGTAAGGAGCTATCTAAACAATTGTGCAATATCCACAAAATTAAATTAGATTTTAAACCTTTTCGGTGTAATATCTCAATTTATTCTCAGTGTGATATTTTCGAAAGTTAGCCGTGAATAAAGGCTCTTGCGAAGTTCAATAATTAAAAGCAATCTGCATTACAATAGATATTTGATATTGTTGAGAACATTAAGGTCGTTACAGTAAATTCGATTCCTGTAAGTCAATCATTACATACCATTCAATTCAAATGCCTATTGGTTCATTAATTTTATTAGACAGTTTTATTAATTAGACAGTTAAGAATTACAGAAGACAATTAGCAATTTAATTTTACTATTATGCAGCTATAATAAGTTGTATATTTTAAAATTTAGAATTATGCAATTAATAAGATGTTTGCTTTAATAACCATAATTTTGAAAATAAGATGTTTCCTTTTAAGAAATCATTTTATTTGGGACCCTTGGAAAATTTTAATTTGTTGACTACCGCTTGCATATCGAAACGCCTTAAATAGCAGTTATATAAAAGAAAAAAATATGTATTAATTTTAATGAGTCCAGCTATTGTAATTTCATAAAAATATTTAACGTTTCTAATTAGATGGTCTAATATAGATGGTATTTCTAATCGCATGGTTTAAATGCATTTTTATTTTAATTTAACGTATTAAAAAGTAAAAACAAGTTCTTAAGAACTACGTCTGTTGGTTTTAAATTGCTTGGTTTGTTGATCAATAACTGAGAGATTAAATTTGAAAGTAGTAATAAGAGATTAAATCTTACGCTTATGCAACACAGTGCTTTTAACCAGCCGAGTTTTTTGATTAAAACTGAAAGATAATTATCATACATTTTGCCGAATGTCAAAAATCTTTCTGCGAAGAAATAATTTGGTTTTGTAGTCTTTTACTAATTTGAAGGGTATTGGAAAGAAGTCTAGTATTTTATTTTATTATTTAACGATTTACCATTAAGTTAATTATTTGTTAAACTTTTGTTTATTTTTTCACATTTGACTAAATATTAATTATTCAAAAAATTTAACTATTAATTATTTTAATTATTAATTACCTTATTATTTTAATTGTTAATTACTTTATTATTCTAATTATGAATTATAAGTCCAAAGGGGCTTTGTCCCTGAATGACTATTGTTTTCGTTTTGTGATTATGCATCGAATCATTTTGAATGTCCGTTTCACTTTTCAAATTGTTGCCACCAAATATTATCGCCCTGTATTATATTTTAAGAAATTAAATAATGAAGTATCTGCATAAATGTATGCATGTTTCTCTTATAGTAATAAAACAACGGTACCTAGAGCCATCCAATTTTGAATGATGTAATTCTACTGTTAATATGGGCATCTGGAAGCCTAAATTTGGAATTTGTTTTGTTATCAATTTTATATTTTGTAAAACTTTAACGAATTTTTGATTAACGAATTCAATGATTTCAACGCGAGCAATGGCAACGTTGTACAGAGAAAACATTTTTATTTCCAACGCCTGAGACTGTGTATCGGGAATGCTAAAGATAATATGCTCAATTTAAAATTATTTTGCAATATTGCTCTTGAACTAAATTTTACGGTTTAAGGGCGAAGAACGTGATATTTAATTAATAAAGGTAACACACAAAATGTTAAAAGAAGCCCGTTTGGACGTAATTTAAAATCTGAAACCTTTCAGATTATAGTATAAATACCTTCAGATAGTACCTTCAAATTATAGACTCTGCAGCTTTTAGTATTCTATTTAGTATTTTTTATATTTATACTAATTCATATTATTTTCCGTAAACACTAAATTTCTTATGCCAAAAGCACCGACACACCCGCAAACCACTGCAGTTCTGTCCTGGCCCATCATAGTAGGCAACATGTTCTCGAATTTCTGAATTTTGTTTTGGCAACATATAAATTAGTTTGTTGAACCCAAATGAATTAAATTAAATTTTCAATATACTAAGCCAATTATAATTTACGAATTCAGGCGATAATTGTTGTCATGTATTTTCATTTAAAGAAAAAAATTACAAGAAGAAACACTTTTAACTTATGAACAACAATTTAGAATGTACGAATTATTCTGAGTTACTGATTAACATTTTTTGGAAGAAATGTTTTATTACACGGGATGTTTTGATCATAATTATTTTGCAAGCAATAACTCAAATGGAGAAAAAAATAACAAATTATAAATAAATTTGATGTCTGTTTTTAATATTTAGCAGCACAAGATCTATTTAACTAAATTTCAAGAATACAAGTGACCGAAAGCCATTATAAGTAATTTCAGCCTCCATTGGCACTTCTTAGTGATACTCATTACATCATTGATTGAATCTTTTGTCAAAGTCAATCAAGCTCAGAAACGTATCCACACATTTTCAACAGGAAGTCTAAGATGAGATATGAAACTGCCGAACCCCCTTATGAAGCGAAATCTCTGCTTATTCAGCAGTATCACAGACAAAAATGCAGTCGGGTAAGAAACGAGAAAGAATCCATACCAAGTAGCAGAACTTGCCATGTCTTAGCCATCCTACCCACGTTCACAATCACAAAGATTCAGAAGAGGAGCGAAGGTAATAAACTGGCTTTTATAGGAAGAAAATATATTGCTATTCTCACAGATAGGAAGTCCGGATACGTGAGCCATCAGACAGTGTATGTGAGGAGATTATATTGATAGATAAAGAAAATATTACTGCTGATTCTGGCTATCAAAGATTGGGTTGGTAAGGCGGTTTTCTGACTCTATAGAAGGGACTCTGAACAGCAGAATTCATTTTGAGGTTTCAATGAAAATATTTGCTTTCAGTTTAGAGATTCTAGTCAAAATGTGTTATTAAAAGGACAAATCGAATACAATTAAAAAATTTGATGTGGATCTTGTACAGCCTTCTAAATTATACACATTTTTTGGTGGAGTTCATTTAAATTTATTTCCTCGACTTACTCAAATTTAATGAACCTATCCTTCCAGACAAGCTGAAAATGACATCAAAATTTGCAAATTTTGAAAAAAAAATATCTCAGTCAAATTCTGTCGTCGGGTGTCAAACTTCTTGTATTTTTTTTTTCATAACCACTATAAAAATCTTTCCAATTTAAAACACTTCTGTAACTGGAAGTGTACGAGTAGGATTAACGATTGCGAAAACAGCGGAAGGTGAAAGGACTTTTAAGCCGCATAAGGGGTTGTGTGTGTATGTATATATATATATACATATGTATGTAAAATATAGCAAAATACGATAGCTGTTTTAAGAAATAATTGTCGACCTCAAAATCAAAATTCTAAATTTGGTGATCTCCTCCTAAATTCATCAGTTCTCCCAAATTCGAGATCCTTCTATCGTTATGTAACGCTGCTTGAAAAGAGCAACTAAAACTAAAATTAACCAATTATAGATTACCTGTACTTGTGCATGAAACTTTGTATAAATACCCCTGGCGATTAATTACGTCATTCTTCTGCCGCATTCCTATTGCCAATTGTAATAAAAAACAGGGTTGCACAACTAGATGGTATAACATTCCCATGTCAAAAATTCCGACGTTTTACGGCTAATCGTTTTTGAGTTATGCGAGATATGTACTTGCGTACGAATGTGCAGACATCACGGAAAAATCCATTTCAAATCTATTTTACAGCCCTTTCTGGAATAAAGAAACCTTTAATCTATCCGTACGTACAGATGTTACGCAAAAAAATAGTTAAAATGGACTTGGGAATGGTCAAAATGGATATTTCCTTTCAAATATGATAACCGGAATTTTTTTTAATTGCAATACTTCCTTTACTTCAAACAAGTAACTAAAAACGGGTTTGTACAGTAGGCTTTTATTTGAATTCGATATGATAATGAATCCATTAAAAGGAGAAAAATAATTTATGATATAACTTAATGGTAATAGGAGATTTTAAATAATTCTCTTGACAAAATTTCTCTAAATTTCAAAAAGAGTTCGTTCACGTGGGGATTGTTTCATCTTACTGAGAAAGATAATCAGATAACTGAAGTTCAATTATACTTTCATTTGCATGTCTGAAGGAGTGAATCGCAATTGAATTTTGTGGACATTTTTTCATTTTAACTTCTCTTTCAAAATAAATAAATAAATAAATAAAACCAATATTTGAAAAGGTTCGGTTTTTAACGGTCGTCTAAATTTGTTCCCTTAAAGTTTAATATGATTTTTAAGTAGAGATAATGGAAAGAGATTCGCCGGACTGATGAGCAGCGAAACATTTTACAGGTGCATTATACGCATTTAGACTGACATGGGAAAGTTGTAGTATATTTTCTACATAATTAGAAAATTAAAAATTGTAATGTAATTCTATAAAAATATTGAATGCTTTATTATTAGATATATCATGAATTCAATAAATTATTATTTTAATAAAAAAATAATATTCAACTGCGTCTATTGCTTTTAAATAGTTTATTTTGATAACGAGTAATTGATGGATTGAATAGGAGGAATGTATGTAACATTTGGCGAATGGCAACAAGCACGAAAGCGATAAATAACACGCAAAATCGCGTTTCGAGACTAATAACATTTTTGGGCTGAAAGAAAATGTATGAATGATTCACATTTTAACGTTGCACTAAAGGGTTTAATATGATTTTTTACACCCTCGATGAACTCGCCGTTTTTTTATCTACCTGATCTTCGTTTTACTTCTGTTGACGTAGCTTTTTTTGTTGTTGTATTTTTTTAACTTTATTATGAAACATCATTTTCTTCGCGCTTACGCTATGTAAAATTTAACAGCAAAATCCCAAAATTTTAAAAAACAGCAAACCGTTAGAATACTGTTAAGTGTTGCCATACATTTGTTATCCCAAAGGGCTATTATTCTCAAAATTCACTTTGCCTTGAATTCCTTTTGCTGTCCATTTCATTTTTCAAGCTATTAGCCAGTGTTGCGACTAGACGCCTAAAATAATTAGTATAAATAATTAAAAATATAACGCATTTAATAAACCCAACTGGTGTAATTTGTCTGCTCCAGAGGGTAATTATTAAAAGAGCAAAAAAAATACATTTATTGCTTACTTTGTTAATCAAAGCAAGCAGATTGTTTTAAAAAAAGAACAACTTTACCTTTAGCCGCATGCAACAAACTGGTGCAAGAAAGTTAAAAATATTTTATATCGGATATATTTAGAATTACGGATAGAGTAATAAATGTTGTTAAGCAGATTTTTAATATTTGCTACATTATTTCTTTAAAAATAATACATGGCGATAACACTGGGTAACAACATTCTTTTATTGCCGTTGCAGTATAAATTTTTTTGTATTCCCTAGATTATTTTACTATACAATACGTGATGATATTATTTAGTGGTAGCATCCTTTTATTTGAAAAGTGATACGGAGACAAAAGTAATATGGGCACAAATGTTACACGGAAAAGTGAGTTTTTTAGTGGGAAAAAAGTGAGTTAGAAAAGTGCATTGATAGCACTTCCGGTGCTAAGAACAAAAAGTAAATAGGAATTACATTTTACCTAGAACAGCTGATTGTATTCCTATATCCAAAAGGAAACATTCCAACTCTATTTATACGCATCCAATAAAATCATCTCGCCAGGAAGCTTACGTATTCTTTCTTTTATTCATCGCTTTTTCTCCATTCAAAGCGTAGGAGAATTCCTAACGGTGTTTTGAAACTCCCCCGAGGAAGAAGAGAATCAGTGAAATTTAGATTGATATGGAGGGGGCGAATAATCCCTGTTCCATTTTATGCTGTTAAAATAAAAAGAAGGGAGGACTTTTATGTTTGGTACCGATATTCCACTATAATTTTAATCGCTTTAGAAAAGTGAAATGGAAATAAAGTATCGATGCATATAGCAGAACATTTAGGTGAAATAATAAAAACATCTCTCCTTTGACGTTAATATGACGCCAAAGCCCACTGAAAACGAAAGCATGTTACGTTCAAAAGGCAAAGAGAAAGAAAATACGTGTGCCGTGGACGCAGTCAGCTGATTAATTCTTACTTTTACAGAGTAATACCTTGCCATACCTTTTCTTTGCATTCGCCATGATGTAGGATGCTTGCTATAGATTCTCCATGCTTATTTGGATGTAAACTGATAAAAGCGTCTTGACTTGCTCCGAATACTTTCACTAAAAATTGTTACTGGTTGGAGATCTAAAAAACATTCAAAATTTGTGGTTATTTTTTTTCCTCTTCTGGCATATTTATTCTCAAAGTTTATAGGAACCCTTAAAATAAAAAAATAATAACTCAATGTTTATACTAAGTCAGTATAAAGTACTAACTCGTTTAACTCAGTATTTGAGAACACTGGAAAATATCAATTTAATGATTCTTTGTTTTGAATTTAATGATTTTTTATTTAATGATACTATTTAATAATTCTTTATTTTGAAGCCAGGGATACGTAAAGGAATTTAAAATGGAATTTTGAATTTTAAATCTTTTTTTTTTTCTAAAACGGGTAAGATGTTATTTTTATGTATTTAAAATTGTTAATTTGAAGGTTCGAATAATAGAATTAATAGGATGTTATATGCCTTATTATGATAATAGAATTTTATGGTTTGGTTTGTGCGAACTTTTTCGATGTTAATTTTAATATATAATGAGATGAATAAGCTTTCAAGACATGATTTGCGTACTTAGTTATTGTTTATTTTAATTATTACTTCACGCATTTGGTAGTGACATTATCATTTTCGTTAATATTATTGTGTGTATACTGAATCGTAATGGATTAAATGCATACAAAACCAACGAAAGCGTGATGAAATTTATTTTTTTCAAAAACTATTTACAGTTATGGAACTTTTTACACGAAAAAATTCTTAGTACAGCTATTCTCAGATGACAGAGCACAACTGTAGTATTTTCATTCCATTTTTCCACTTCAAACTAATAAGAATATACCAGTTTTAAGCAGTTTTCCTCTGCCCTCCGAGAAATTTCCAGTACCATCGATCTCTTGAAATTTGCGCAGTTACAGTTACACAAACATTTGACCAGTTACAGCTACACAGGAATCCTATTAAAATGTCACCAAATGCTCGCCAACTTGGCAATTTTCGCAATAAATCCCAAATTTGGCGACAAAGTTAGTTGCTATAACTACTGCCAGCTTGACACGTCCTCGCCAAATTGGCAAGATATCCGTATACCTCAATGTAACCCTATTTTCCTTGAGAACGCTTCACATTGTGTTGAATTTCATGTTACATTATACAAGCGATACTAAAATTTACGTATAATTTCACTAGAATTATTTACAGATATACAAAATTTGTAAATGATTCAGAGCAACGAGGAGGAAAAAGTAGCGAATTAAAAAGGGGGGGAGAAAAGAAAAATATGTGTTTCGCGTGCCCGTACGCATATAAGCAAAATGTACATTGCTAGGACAACGGCTTGAGTTTGGCCAATGACAGTTCAGATGAGCGTCACCATTAACTCCGCCCACATTAGTGATGTTATATTTCTGACGTTTGTTTACATTCTGTTGGGCGTTACGAAATGCGTTCTTTGAATGAACAACATTTTTACTCTGCAAACTAAATTTGCTCTAGTGATGCTATTTTTTAAATTTTCTTTAAAGTATTATTTCCATACTGTTCGAGAAGGAATACAAATTAATGCCTCTCGAACTTTATAAAATTTCTCTCTATACGCATGTTTGTGTATATATATATATGCGTGAGTATGGGCACACATACGTACATATATTTTCAATATATAATTATATGTGAATTATATGTATCAATATACGTGTGTGTGTGCATATATATATGTGTGTGAGTGTGTATGTATGGTATTTATATATACATATATTTCTCCTTTTGGTCATTTTTCTCCATTGGCCATTTTCCAGGATGTCAGATTTCCAACGAATAATCTATAAAGCTTTTTTCTTTTAATTAGCATTTTTAACCAAGAAAAGATAATTTTACTCGGTTAATTATCGCAGGTACATTTGATGTATTAGATGATTTAACTCTTCATTACTTAAAAGTTTCTGATTATCAGTATGCAGAATAATTTGTAAACCACACTTCACATGCATATTCCAGCCATGAGTACCTTCCATCTGACTAGATCTAATTTTGTATTGGAACAGTACAGTAATCCCAGAGCTAAATTTCTAAAAGTAGAAGCCTATGGAAGACCGTTAGGAAAGAGGAAGAAGTGTAAATAAATAAACAAAATGACTATTAAAATTATTAGTAATTTAAAAATTAAACAGTTAATGATTATCAAATTAATTAATAATTATTTAATTGATATTAATATTTATGAATTATTGTTTAATTGATAATTATTATTTAATTAATTCGTAATTAATTTATTATCTATTTAAATAATTAAAGAAATTAAATAATTAAAATTAAATAAAATGTAAAGAGATAAATTAAAATTTAATGTGATTTTTAATGTAATTTTATTGAAAAAATAAAATTTTCGATATCAAATTTCTACTGAAATTGTTGTTGAGTTACATAAAAGAAGTGCCGGAACCTTCTTATTTAAGGTTCCGGTGCGCTGCTACTAGAATTAGAACATATCCCCAAATCTCTGAAGTACAGGAGCTGGGTTCCGGAGCAATTTAAGCTCTGAGTAATCCTTAATATTCCGAAACAAACATTAAATCGTTATATACAGATATATACGCATATATACAAACAGTTTCATTCCGAAATCACATATTCAAAGAACGACCTTCGTAAAGCCGAACAATAGAATGTAAAGAAACGTCAGAAATATGACATCACTCGTGTGGGCGGAGTTAATGGTGACCTTCAGCTGGACTGTCATTGGCCAAATTCAAGCCGTTGTCCTAGCAGTGTACATTTTGCTTATATGCTGCCCGTCGACGGATAACGGAATGGATGAAGTTCAATCATGTTCAATTTCTATCCGTACGTCTGCGGAAGCGTTGGGGTCAAGTGGTAAAAAAGGAGCAATCAGGTGTTGTCACCAAAAACTAATGGCAGCGGAAGTAGCGATGAACGCTAGCTCAGGGAAAGAATATTTTGCTAAAAAATACTTTTTTCTGAATTAACATTATAACGAGAAATATGCGTACTGAAAAAGAGAGCAATCAGCTAAGTTTAGTTAAAAAAAAGATAAGAAAAATAAGATGACTGCAACTACAGCACTAGTTCACAGAGAGCAGTGATTACTGTCAAAGAAACCAGGCGCAAAAAATATAATACCAAGTTCATGAAATAGGAAAATTTGTCCTGAAAATTATTTCTTAGTTCTGCATACACATTTACCTTTAATGACAATGAGCGTCTGACTATATCAAACTGCTATAGCAAATCAGATGTGACATGAAAAGATTTATTATTTTTTTTTCTTTTGAAACGGGAAAAACTAAAAACGTTAATTATAAATTAAATTTAATAGACTTTTAAATACACCACTGCATTAAAGAGTATGTTAAATTTGTATTTCTCTATTTACAAATATACCTTTTTGGTTAACATATATTTGTAAACACATGGAATATATTTTTAGCAGTCCGTCTAACTTCAATCGGAATGCCGTTTAAAAAATAATGTTGTTTATAAGAAATGTCCCAGAAGCTGAAGAACAAACTCTGGTGAATTTTTTTAGACGGTAGCACACTGAAATAGAACCAAAAAATTTAGTTTTATGAATTCATTTACTTGGTAATGTATATAAGCCAAAACTGCTAATCACGCCAGTCTGGTGATAGCGTAGTGGTAAAGCTGAGGGTAGTAAACTGTGGCTTTTTACGTCGTAAGTTCGAATGTCATACTCTTTTTCCACCCTGTTTGCAACTTTCTTAGCTCCGTATTCCAATTTGATCTATATTTGTGTTTTAAAATTTATTTCTATTATTGTGTGCATTAAATATAATGTTTTATTTATGCTCTTATTTACTGAAATTTTTCCCTCAAGAATTTATTTCGAAATTTATAATACGAAAGTTATAATATAATATAATATAATACGTTCTCAAATATTTAC
>KK112932.1:366622-396060 GCA_000611955.2 Stegodyphus mimosarum | reverse complement strand
ATATATATATATATATAAATGTTTTTTTCGTTTCACTTTTATGTGAATGTACATATATGTGATGAGACTTTGGGATGTTTACAGCTCTAAACTTTCAATACGAATGAACATGAGACAGTTTTAATGCCCTGAACATTTTTGATAAAACAAATTTTAAAAAATTTATTATAATTGTTTTAAGATTCGGTTCTCTTCAGCTGAAGCACAGGAATTAATTAATTAAATATTTCCATTTTATTTACCTTAGGTATGTATACATATATAAGGAGAAAAAAGCTTATCTTTATAACTTCTTCTATGAAAAGCTATGAATTTAAAATTTATAAATTAAAAATAGTATTTTGTGGATTATGCATAAAATATAACTGCGAATAGTGCATTTTAAAACAAACGAGAATTTTAATAAATTATCCAGCTACGACACTGAAGAAATTGATGCTAAAATTTTATATACTATCTGTTTTCTCCCAAAATTTGCGCATATCGTGGGGCATGTCAATTGCATAAAGACGGCATACAGTTTTCTTATAGCCAAATGACTATGAGAAAACTCCTACCACTATTACGTCAAATGGCTATCGTTTTTGACGATGGTACAATTTTCTCATAATCACTGTTCAAATAGGTGTCATCACATATCTACTCTTAATCTTAAGACTTTTGCCGCTATGCCTCATTCTTGCGATATTAGATATAGCGGTTTGCGGCCTGAGCCATGTATGTTCTGGTCATTAAGAAGACTATCCATCTTTACAGCTAACAGTTTTTTGGATTTTACATGCATTTAATGTGGTACACCAAGCTGGTGCAAAACTGTTATCACCGTGTGACACCCCATTTTTAGAAGTGCTGAGGAGATGCCGCAAGTTTTCTCTGTCATCCGGACCCAGCGAAATTAATTTCGTAGAGCTACCATTTAAGGGGTTAAAAGAGGGAGTATATAAGATATTGCCTCCCTCCTTTCCGCGTGCCTTCGTGGCTAACTGGAAGCACATCTGAAGCGTAATCGGGAGGTCTAGAGTTAAAATCCTGGCGAGGGCAATGTAGATTTTTTCACGTCTCCTGCATCGATAAACCTAACAACTTTACAGGCTCTATCAGACTTTTGATAAAAACTAGACGTTCTTTAATTTTGAAAACCAGTTGTAGCCAGAACAATGCAGCATATACCTAATATAGAACAATAAGAATTCACTGTTCCACAATTCTTACCCTGTTTTTATTTTCGGAACTGTCAGGCGCAGACGTATACTTGCTTTTATAAAAAATGTTTGAAATGACACAAAGATTCGTATTTTCGCGTTTTTTAATATAAAGATACCAATTTTGTTGAAATTACGATATCCAAAGTTTTATACATTTTTCCGGTCCCTACACTTACGTTTAGTAAAATTCTGTACTCGTTACAAAAGATAACACACAACAAGGTTTAGTTACTGTTCGAAAACCATTGACCAAGATATTTGATGCAGAAATCAAGATTCACATTCAGGGGCCTTGCACAAACTGAAAAGCGAAATGCTTTCATCTGTACGTAACTAAACATACATATTGTTTACAAAAAAGTTTCTGATGCTAAGAGATTGTATAAAGAGCATTTCTCTGCAAATTATGGTAAAAATGTTGATGAATATAATTGTTTTCCCTCAAAAAGAAGATCTTATTCACAACATCTTATATAATTCGTACTGGGGAAAACATTGCCAAGCTTCCGTATAGGCATATAGCCGGCTCGTAACATTATTCGCATTAAATAAAAAATGAAAAATATCTGTATTTTAATGAACATTTAACGAAAACCAGATTATGATCCTTAAGTAATAGAAGTTCACGAGAATATTAATAACATAATTTTAGACTATGAAACTTCTAAATTAATTCTGGGAAAAATTCTTTGGCCAAAGTAACAAAATTATAACACTAGTAAACCACAGCAGAATATTAATGTACGGCATTTAGGGAGAAAAATTCAGTCTCGCATTATTCTAAATTACGTATTAGCAGACCACAAGTTTAAAATGATGTTCAATATCTCAAATTTTGAAATTAAATATATTGGTCAATTTTTGTCACACGGAAGTCAAACTTTGGGTATCCATTTTTTTTTGTAAGGAATACAAAATTTTCCTAACTAGGGACTGGAAGAACAATATGAAAACCGTTATCCCGTAAGACTGCATAGACAACCCATTTAAAAAAGGTCAAATGTCTAGACCTCACATTTCATTTAATTTTCCAATTTTGCTAACTAAACAGCAAAACTAATCTGATTACGCGCAGTTTTAAAATTATATCAGAAAAACAGGAACAGTCATTTTCAAAGCCCGTGTTTTGTATAGTAAAAGAGATTTTTGCTGCATCAAATTTCTTTTCTACTAGACATGCAAGTTCACATCTGCTGAAAACGCATTTGTCCTAGAGAAAGAAAAAATCGAATAAAATTAAAGAAAGTAACACAATTAAAGTCTCAAAGGGTTCATATTTTAACGTTCTCTCAAAAGAGCTCTTTTAAAGTTTAATGTGGCTATTGGTAGAGATTATGCACAGAGATGGCCCATGTGGAATAGCGAAGCATTTTATAGGATACTAGATGAATATGCATTTAGAATTAAAATTGAAATTTTACGTTATGTTCTGGATATCTGGAAAGTGAAAAATTGTATAACGTATTCTATAAAAATATTCTGTGCTTTTAATTAGTTATATCATGGATGAAATGTTTCTTCTTCAGATCAATAAGATTTAAAAAAAATATATATACATATTGAATATTTTAATAGCATGAATTCAATGCACTTTTATTTAAATCAATTCGATTAAAAATAAATTAATTTTTCTTAATAACTGTATCCTTTTTTTAATAACCTGTTGCTTTTAAATAGTTTAGTTTGTTCATGAATAATAGACAGATTAAATAGGAAAGAATAATATCTTACATTTTTCCGAATGGCAACAGACTGGAATGAAAAGTGAAACAATGCATTTGCAGTGGACACGCAGATCGTGACTACTAGCCCGTTTCGGCTTAAATAAAGAAGGTTAAGGAAAATCTTAAAGCATTCATATTTTGAAGTCGCACCAGGATGTTCCTTTATGCTCTTGTTCATGAGCTGATTAACAATTTGCTCTTTAACTCACTCCTGCTAACACAATTCTTTTGTTTTAGTTTTTATAGCTTTGTTATTAAACGTTGCTTCCGAGCACTTAATGTAGAATCTGTTTGTATCCTTCCCGAATTGCGAAGAAAAGGCAGCACCTTAGAATCATCAGACTATGGAAAACAAGTTGACTTACATCCTAACATGCGTATTTCGAAGCCGAAATTTTGAATTTGCATTTTTTTCTTTTAAATCCTTTTCTATTTTGCACGAATTAAATGAATTTTTGATTAACAAAATCAATAACTAAAAGCGAGGCTGGCAACATTGGCATACAGCGTTTTTATTTTACGGACGCCAAACTGTTGCCATTCAGAAAAATTCATAACATTTATCTTTGAATTTTCATCCACAGACCTGGCTATTAGAAAACATTTTACTGCCTATTGGAAAGCAATGTAATATTTTTGTATTAGACAATTTCGATTACTCAAACTTCAAAAGTTGAATTGAACGTTTCTGCTCCAGGAAAATATGATTGAAATGAGTATTAGCAGTTCAGTTTAACAGTATAAACCAAGTACATTTCAGCCGAAATGTTTATAAGATTTGTTATTAATCAAAATATTTATTACTATTTCTACTAACAGATGACGCTACTTCCTCGTTCGCTTTACTCCTTTTGGGTATAATATTGTCAGGACTGAGTGTTCGGTGCATATTCTTGGCAAACATCTTTGTGAAACTACTTAAGTCCTGATCTGGAACAGGGAGCTGAATGCAGCTATGTTCTGGTGGTAGATACTGTGATTAAGTGGTAGAATAACTGCACTTGAAGGGGATTTAAAATCCTCTTTTATTAAATCAATATTATTTACAAACCACTTCCCAACTCGGGAGGGATACAGAAAGTAAAAGACCACACTTGGGTCTAAAATGAACAATCAGATAAATTTAAAAGTAAAGCTAAATAGAAATTAAATTACTCTTTGCTCACAGAGCTATACGCGGAGTTGGCCTCTAACTAAATGGTGCGTAGCAAGAATTACTAATACTAGCGCACTTGGATTTATTTCAATAAGCAATCACGTAGCAAGCACTATGGCTTAGAATTTAACTGCTAGCTGGTCAGGCGAATGTCGAATAGAATGACCGTGATCTGAGACTAAAAGCTCTCTCACACTGAGAGGTTTCTACCTTTTGCTTAAGTAGAACTTGGCTCCACTTCAAATTAGCATAAAGCTGAAAACACGCGCTTCTTCTAACGGGAAGTTGAAACTGAGAAGAGATAGAAAGATTTAAATTAAAATAAAACTTGTTTAGTTTAACTAAAACCTTACAATATAACCGTAGCTTTCCCTTCGTTGCAGATTTGATTGCTTCTGATGAAGAGGGAGGGATATGCACCTTTTTGCCCTGTAAATCGATAAATCTTGACTTAAATCTACGTCAAACATAAAGTTCTTGCTCTGCCTAATCTATGAGATTTTTGCGAAAGAAAATTTTCTAGAGGAATCCTTATTGAATTTAATAATCTCGCTGTTTCGGAAATTCAGGGTTAGAATTTCAATTTTGAGGTAAAAAGGCACTTTTTCTATTTTTTTTTCTAAATGATATATTTATATAACATGCACATCTTTTAAACAAAACCTTTATCATGACCTTCTTTTCACACTTGGCTCGAACAACATTAGTCATTTTACAGGATATCTAGATATTACATACAGTGCCTAGAAAAAGTATAAAATATATTCAAAAATTCTCATACTTTGCCTAAAAATGCCTAGGTTTTCTATAAAATGCCAGCAGTTCATACCTTGCAGGTAACACGTACAAAAAAAGTACCTTTATTCAAGTTTTGGTATTATCAACATGTTTGTACTCTTTGTTGTTTAATTTAAAACAAATATGAAAAAAATCAGAATCTAAATTAATGTATATATGTTTTTCGAGTTTTTGAGAGCGTGGGAAAGGGGATAATAATCTTCTAGCAAAGGTGAAAGGGATCCATGAAGCAGAACAATTTGATAAAGCAGGCTGAAAGACAGAACTAGAAGATCGGCAATTTTAATCCCGACAAGAGAATGGGATAAAATTGAGTTATCCATTTTGCTAGTTTCGAGAAGCCTAATATTCTTTACACTTAAACTAAAAAATGGTAAACTCTATTTCAGTGCTTCATGGTTTTCATGGTTCTCGTTATATCTTAATGTGAGTAATTTGTAAAGCCGCATATACTGTAGAGAGGCACTTTCTAGCAAATTTTATTCTACTCAAGAGAAAGTGTTTTCTCATGTCAGAAACGTCGTCGCTCGAGGAAAAGGCCATTCACCGAACTTTCTAAAATTCGCCTTTTGTCGCGCACCGGCTCTAATTTTTCATCTAAACGTTTTCTCCCTAGAAAAAGGCTCCCTAGAAGTGTTCTTTGTCGTGGCTGCTTTCGTCTATATACTCGAATGTATGTTAATACCCAAGCACAAAAGTATTTGACAGAAAAGCTTCTTCGATCAGAGACGTGAATTGAAAGAAATATTTCGAATAGCGATTGAATAGCTCGAGAGTAGAATGTCCGAAGCTATTTATAAAATAACAGTGTTTTCAAGAGGAAACGAAGAAGAAAATCTACAACGAGAAATAATAAGGGATTAGTGAAGTTTATGGCGATAGTTTGTAGGACATTTATCGTAGAATATATTTAGAAGAAGAATGCCGTTTTAGTTTTATAAAACATTTACAGTGAAACCTTAACTCTACATCTTGTCACAGACAAGTAAGGTCTGACAGTAACATCAGCACAAGCCCACGAAATTCATCATGACAAGGAGTGCAAGATTGCGTCTGTCGTTGGCAAGAGCCTTGAGCGCCATAAAGGTGACAGTACGACTTTCCTCACTTCCACCCCCCCCCAAATTTTGATGGCGAGCAATCCGCGAGGGGTCGGGTCAGAGGGTCGCTTATCCCTCTTACTCTACGATCAACCTCTTGAGCGGAGAATATTTCTAACTCAGTGGACCAGTCTATCGAGGCAAGTTAAAAATGATATCAGAAATTGCAAATTTTGAAATTAAATATCATGGTCAATTTTTCTCGTACGGGATTCAAACATCTTATAATTTTATTTTTTCATAACGCATATAAAACTTTCCGAAATATAAGTGCAGAAACCGCATTCAAAGTTAGATATCGCTATTTGTTCAAAATTATTATTACTATTTTTTTTAATTTGACTTGGCAAAACAAAATATATTCGTCATTTAGAACGCTTGTGTAACTGGAAGTGTAGGAATATGAACAACGATTACGAAAATAAAGGCAAGGTAAGGACTTTGGGTTTGAAAACAATTAGTTAATTTTCTTTGGGATGGGGGAATTTGGGATTTTACTGGATTCAATTTTATTTATTGCATGTCTTTGTGAATTAGGTTATAAATATCTTACTTTTTTAACTAGATACGTTTCGTACTACCGCTTGCAATAGAAAAGATAGGTGCACCACTAGATTTTATAGCAGTCCCATATACAAAATTTCAACGTTTTACGGCTAATCATTTTTGAAATATACGAGACTTATATCATAATTCATCGTTATGTACGTACATACAGATGTCACGAAAAAAAATCTCCTCTAAACACATTTCAAAACCATTGTACAGTTCCTTTTGGAAAAAGAATCCTTTATTCTGTACAGACGTCACGCAAAAGCTATACGTACAGACGTCACAAAAAAAAATCCTCCAAATTTATTTGGAAATGATCAAACTGTATAATTCCGTTGAAATACGAGATGCGAAATTTGTGGCGATTACAAAGAAGTAAAAATACATTGCATTTGAATTCAAAATTCAAAATTAGAGTAATTCATTAAATTTAACACATACACAAAATTTAACAGAGTACTAAACAAGTAAACGAATACAAAAAGTTGAATTAAATTTTACGGAATCTCAACGAAGTAAAATTGATCGCGAAAGCAGAAAACGGTGAAGAAACCAGAAGTACATAATGTTAATATTTGAACTGAAAATCGTATTCTGTAACAATATCATTAGCCATAATCTTTTTAAGTTTTTTTATCACCATGGTGCAATTAATATAGAAACTCGCTTTTTGTCCGTATCACTTTTGTGTCCAATTCACTTTTCAAATTGGTGCCACCATATGTATAGCCATGAATTATTAAAACAAAAGTTACAGAATGAAGAATCTGTATGAATGAATGCTCCTCGCATTGGGGATAAAGGCGGACACCTAACCTACCGAATTTTAAATGTACAAAGCCCTTCACCCGAACATGGGCACCTTGAAGGAAAAATCCTGGATTTGTTTTTCATTTATTTTACATTTTATAAAAATTTGATGAATATTTGATTAAAAATTGACCAATCTGAAAGCGAGCAGGTGCAACGTTGTTCGAAATTAAATATTTCTGTCTTCAATGTCCGAGACTATTGCCATTCGGCAAAACGTAAGATATTAGTCTTTCGGTTTTAATTAACAAACTTCAAATATTTAAAAACAAGCTGTTGTCACTGTCTGAAATAAAACATTTTTAACTTTCACACGCCAGTCTGGCTCCATTCAATAAAACCTAAGTTATTTAACTTACAGGTTTAATCCGTATGTTATTGAGCGACTAAAGCATTGAAACTAAGCGATTGAAATGCAACAAACCCAATTTTTAGGAATACTTTTTCACTTTTTAAAGTGACTAACTGAACTATAAATGCATTAAAATCAGGAGATGTCTTATTACAAATATGAAATAGCATTAACTGTATTCTTTAAAATCGTTGTGTATTTTCTCTGTTTTATGACAATAATTTAAACGGCTGGCTCTGCAATCGGCTAATTGGAAATAATAATAATGGAAAATGTAATTAGTCTAATTGTTATCTTTATGGTTTGTGATGTATACTATAGAGAAAAAGTAAGGGGGTTGATGAAGAAGTGTATTCTTTCAAAATGGGTCGATAGAAGGAAATGAATGCGAATCCCTCATCTACAGCAAAGCTTTTGTTTTTAGATTTTGTTTTTGTTTTTGTCTAGTTACGCAATGTCCTCTTGTGTTTACCCTTTCCTTTAAGGAGAAAACACATTTGGCGACAAAATGACAAGTTTAAAATACTACGCCTTTGTGCTTCCATCAAATTTTTTAAGGGTAGGGATTAATACTTGAAAGATCAAGTTGCGACTTCTTTTCCCCGGTGACGCTTTTTTCCGTTCTAAAAGTATTCGTTCTCTTTCCCAAATTTTTATCTTTTAAGGACAGAATAATACCTGAGCACGAAATGAAAATAGCTTGCAATTTAAAGTATTTCATTGGTACCCTTGAATGAAACAGAATATTTAAACTAATTTAACTGGTAAAAAAATAACTTTTTTTTCCTAGATAAACATATTTTGTCATTCAGGAGCAGCAATTCATTCTTCTCTTATTATCCTGTCCCTCCTTTTGTCCATTATATATAGTCAAACGTATCCTCTTAAGGCTTTTCTAAAAGAGATTCCTAACTTTTAGTCTGAATGCAATTATCCTAACTCTAACTGTAACTAAGAAAAAGATTAAAGTAAATTTAAATAGCTTTCAAAGATGCTCTAATTCTAGGAGAAGAGAAAAAGGAAAACAAAAGGAAAGGCGCAATTCTTCTTTATTCTGAAAACGTGCGTACGTATGTGTATATGTAGGTAGGTTTGTCTGTCTGTCTGTCTGCCTGTCTCCCTCCGTTTCTCTCTCCGAACATGGGCCGCGAGTCCCGAATGCGGAATTTGTTTTAGAATTATTTCGTGTTTTGTGTGAATTTAAGGAACACTTTCTTAAAAGCTCGCCAGTGTTAGAATTTAGTGTTGCCTATCTGCAAAGCTTAAGATATTTATGTCTGAAACTGAATCAGAAAACTCAGCGACGTAAATGTTTGTTGCCACACAACAAAATGCAAAATATTTTTCTTTCGAATGTAGTCAACAAATTCATGATCTGAAAGAAATGTACTATCATTATTCGAATTAAAATATATTTATCATCTACGCTGCAGTATGTTCTCGTTCGGCAAAGCGTAAGATAGTATTATTTTTTTTCAAATTAAAATCAATGTGTTTCCACAAGGCAAATCCGAAAACATTCATCTCAAATTTAATCAGAAAACTCAGCGGTAGAAGTGTGTTGCCACTCGGCCAAGCATAAGATATTTATGGTTTAGATTTTGTCAGAAAACTCAGCGATAGAAGCGAGTTGCAATTCAAGTAAAACACGATATATTTGTCTTTTTAATTTAACAAAACAGCGATTTAAAAGAAAAGTGTTTTCACTGCCGGAATTAAAATATTGTAATCTTCCACACCGGAGCGCTGTCTTTGAGCAACACTGATAATATTTTAACTGTTCTTTCTAATTTATTCTGATATTAATTGACAACCTGAGAAATTTAAAAGCAATAAACCCAGATTCATATCAGTTATTATTAATTACTACCTGGTCCCGTTAAATTGCATTAGATGGATTCATTAAAATTATTATATATACTATTTCTTTTCCGTAATAACTATTTTAGACAACCGGCTTCGCGTGCATCTAGTTGGGTAAAAGATACAATGTGAAAATAGTTTTAGTTGGGAAGAGTAAATACTTTTACTTACTTGGCTAGTTCGAAGAAATTATGATTGCAAAACTGAGATGAAACATATTTAATAACCTTCATTAAGGTGCGTAGGTGGTAAAAGTCGTTCAAAGTCCCCCCCGTCTCTTAAGAAGGTAGGATTAATAACGCGATTAAGAAGAATCCGAAAGGAGGAAAAAAAATTACGAAATAAAGTAAACTAAATTTCTGCGAAATCGTTTTAATAATTAGTAACGTTATTCTTTTCATTTTAATAAAAAAGAAGGTGTTTAAATCAATTAATAAGTCTTGTAATTCCAGCAAATTCAAATAAATTGCTGTAGTTACATAAGCTTAATTAAATACTAACAACAAATATAGATATTTATCGAGGATTCCGTCGCAGAGAATTCTCATATTTACAGAAAAATCGAATCTTATCCTCGATTTGTTGTTGTTTGTTGTTGCTTATATTTGGGATTCCAGACACTAGATCAAAATTTTTAAGAAACTTGGGAACTTAAATATAATAATTTCCACTTATTTGGCAAATCACAATGCATTACATTTTAAAGTTACCATATTTCTTGCCATATTTTTACCCCTGTTTTTTAGCATTAAGTTCTGAAAATTCAATTAAAGGTATTCGCAGAAATTTCCCCTTCCTTTATTTCACATAGTTTTACCTCAGAGGGCTAGTTCATTGAAAAATTATACTTCCTTGATTTTTTTTATTCGGTGTTTTCAATTTGTATCGGCATTTCATCCATTTTCTCCCTTTCATTTATTATCTGAAATGTATTTTGTGCAGGTTTTGTTTAAGCTACCCGGACGTGTGAGGTATTCTCATGCTTAAGGAGCATGTGATTTCAGCTGTACTTCTACCATTTACATTCCAGTTCATTGCAGCCTCTTCATCTACCACTGATGTGTTCGATCGTTCGATTCTTTCCTCCGATTTCCCTCTGGGGAACTGCGGTCAAGATTCGCTCCCCCTGGAATATACGCTTCTTTTAAAGGAATAATATATAGTTACCAATCTATGTTTGTTAAAGTTTTGTGCAAGCTTAATATTTTCCGAAAATACTTTTTATATTGCACCGCACAAATGTAAAGAAATGTTGGCCCATTAGCACTGGAACAATTAAGATGCTGGACATGGGACAAATTGAGCATTGGACAACAACTTTTAAGATTACTAGTTATTATGAGTGCCTGTAGTCCTAATTTCGTTTTCCAATGTGATTCTATATTGTTTAAATAGGAATCAATTTCAGATTTGTTAATTCTTTCAAAGCTTTTACAGGTTCGTTTCTAGAATAACCCAAATGGTGAACCAGCAAAAGAAAAATACAAAATTTCATCCTTCTCTTTTATTATTATGCTCTTATTAAAGATATTTTTGCATCTGCATTTATTAAGGTATTTGATCTTTAATCAGTGCAGAAGTATACTTCAATATTTTTGCCTCTGCTCTTATGAAAGATTGTGATCCATTGAGTACTTTGCGGCACCTAACATAATGAATTAGAATCAATGGGGATCGAATACATTCCAAACTTTATTTGAATAAAATTATTTTGAATCGAGAAAGATTTAAACCAAAGGTCGATACTGACCCCCTGGAGGTCGATGAAATTTTAAAAGGGGTCTATTGGGTTCGATAACTGTATATGCACCGGGAATAGGTGGGCATAATCAAGATACTATTGATGACGAAAATATTACTAATGAAACTGATAATTACTTATTTATTTATGTAAAGCTGTATTGTGTAATAAGGGTGAAATAATTAAAATAAATATAAGGGAAACTATATGTAATACTAAGATTATTTAATATATTTTAAAAATCAACAGCGTTTTTCAATATATAGTTTTTGTGTAAAAGTATATATTGAAAAAATGTAAAACTAGATTAGATACCTAAAATCAGATTCGATAGAATGCAAAACAAGATTGGATAACAAGAAACGGATTGAATATTTTTGAATGAGGTGATTAAAAATTAAATTAAGCAATTAATATTAAATATTAAAAAAAGGCCTTCCATCAGTGAATTAAGCGCAGTCATCCCATACATTAAAATCAAACTTTTGTGCTATTATAAGTGTTTTTTTGTTTGTGAAAACGTGTTCATAATTCTAAAATTAAAAGTGATGGTAATACAAAAACTAATAAAACATAAATTAATAAAATGTTTTTACGAAACTTTACCTCGTAATTGATCTAATTGTTATTTATAAGTTTCTTAGTGCAAAAAGATGTATTATGGCTACACTTCATGCTGTATATTACAGACAAAGTGTAAGGGGTCGTCGAAACAGTTCTTTAAATTCTTTCACGACTGAAACGGCCGAGATAGCTTTTCATTCAAACCCCTAACAGCCGGCCGAGATCGGTTGCCCTATTCTCTCCCTAACGCGATGTTTCCCCAAATGCATTCTATCACTTCTACTTTACTGTAGACTTCTTGTCATAAAAGAAGTCTTTTGTAGTTCCTTATCTTTATGTTAAATGTGATTTCCTATACACTCAGAGGCTAGTGGAAGTTTCTCTGTTAGGAATTAAAAACGATATTATTTGAAACCTTCACACATCTTTGTTCCTTGTTGGACGAAGGGAGGGAAAATTTATTGTGAATCTCAAATGGAGTTTCAGATGTTTCGGTATTTTAAGCAAACAAGTTAGCGAAGGCATTGGCCTTCTGAAAGTTAAAAGGGGGAGGTGCAATGAAACGTTGGGAATATTTGATTTAAATCCAATTTCAGCTTGAAAAATAGACTATTCTTTTCAGATTCTAAAGTACTTAAGAATATTTAAGTCCGTGTTCTGCATGCGACACAGACAATCAGAATTCGGGTTTTGCAGAATTTTAAATTGAATTCTTATATGCATTTCTTAGAACCGGAAAGCTTATGAATTCTTCTTAGGCTAATGTTCTCCTCGGAAGTTGTTTATTGTACTGTCTTTGATCTGAACCTTGGCAGTCTTGGAACTGGGGAATAAAAACACGAGCTTGGCGGTTTCAGAATCCCAAAGGATGACATCATCCCAAAGGATGAGGACATCAAAAAATCGTACCATTTCAATTTTTCTATGTTTAACCTTTGTTAAAAACATTACCCTTTATTATAGTGGTGGGGAGATTGAGGTGTATAATGAACACGTATTTCACTCGGAAAGGAAGGCATACTCTTTGTATGAATAGCATTCATAGTAACTCTGTTAAGCAGATAGTCGTAAAAAATCATTCACCTATATATAGTTTAGCATTCTTTTCTGCGATGAAAGTAACACGTTTAAAAGTCTTTAGAATAATAAATCTAATTTATCAAAAACTGTGACGTTCGTACCACACTCGATTTTCATGATTCGTTATAACATTATACTTTTCATACGAATTTAATTCTAGCCAATCCTAAAAAGTTTTCATTTTTTTTTGTTTGGATTTTTTTTCTTTACTTGCAATATTTTAGTTTCAAGATTAGAATCGTGTTTCAAGAAAACAGTAGTATTATATTATATTCAAATTTTAAAAGATCTTGTATTAAGTATAATCAAGAATGTCATACATGCTTTAATTTTAAGCGATATCTAAAATTTAACGGGCGAAGAATCATTGTGACATCAGTTCATTAATACATCACAATAACGTGATCTTCTATCGCGTTTTCTGATTTTACGTCGAGTTTGACTAAAAAGGCTGAAATGGGAATCGTTTTTAGTCACTCCACCAAGACAAACTAAAATGATATAATTTTTAATAAAGGCCTCAACTAGGAAAGGCCGAAATAGGATATAACCGTTAACAATATACATTTTCCAGATTGATAATTCCTAAATCTATTTTTCAACTGATCCAAGTGTTCTTTACTCGTCTTTTGATTTTCGAATATTTTTAATCTTCAGATCTTGTAAAAAATAAATGCGCACGTTTCTGTAATATTTAGATTTATAAATACAATTTTAGTATTTGAAAGATACATTTACTCTTTTTACAGCATGCCTGAAAGAATTCACGATCAGCTCAAACCCCTTAAACTGCCTTTGATACTTTTTCCTAAGAGATATTTTTGAAAATTATAGAAAGTTTGGATAAAACTGAGAGAAATATCTGAGAAAAATATCTCACAGAAAAAGCCAAACGTGGAAAACAATACGGCCGAAGAGCGTTTGGCTTTTTTTCAAGAAAAGCTGCTAGAGGAAAGAAAAGTAATGCTTTTATTTCTCTTTCTCGACCATTATTTTATAAAAATAGATGAAAAAAAACATGGAAACCTGACCTTAAAAATGGCAAAATTCACCTAAAGTTTGGTTTTAGTTGGGAAATGGGAAGATTTTCAAAGTAATCTAATGCTTTTCTCTAGCTACCGGAGTGAACGTCGATTTGAACGTAATTCGTTTCTAAACGCCGTTGATAATTGGAAATATTGCTAAAGTATTTTATCCATAAGAATTAATGTAAAATGGATTAACACATAGAGCGCCACCATCTGAAAAAAAACCTGTTGTTTTTATTAGTTATTTTTTAGAAGTATATCATGAACGTTTCCTAATGACATGCAACATTATTGGAGAGGCTAAGGCATTAAGATTCGGCGTAATATACATATATTTGCTGGAGTCGTTCCGAAAGGTTAAGTAAAACCTTCTTCTTATACTGTAGAAGAGCAAATAACGAAAGAGAAGCCTGTGCTCAAGCGAAAGTACTGAGAGGAAGGAATTCAAACTACTGGCGCCATCTATCGATGAAATATGAGACCAACTGCTAAGTAGTTTGATCATTCCTCTTTATCAGGAGCAACGATATCTGCAAGACATTCCTGATGAAGAGGTACCTGTTTGGACTCGAAGTCGATTGAGTTCTTGACCAAATCTACGCCAAACCAAAGCTGTTGCTTTTCTAACCTATTTATAAGTTTTTTAGTTTTCAGTTACTACTTTGAAGAATATTTTTCCTTGTTATTCTTTGTCTGACTCGATTAAATTAACGAGCATTTCGTAATAATCGTCACTATCTGTATTGAAATTAACTGTAATTCCTAAAGAGAGAGACTTTTTTTTTGAATGAATTTGCGAAATTTCACAGTTTGTTTTAATAAATTCATGATATGCTTATGCAACTTTATTCTTATATATGCCAGTTAATTCAGTGTATTTCCTAGGCTAAACACAATATAAACTCAATATCCATGAACGGCTATTTGATTCGTTAGCTTTCACAATCAAATGAATCATGTTGTTGGGCGATTAAGGCAATGATTTCAAACTGGACGCATGCAGCCCACTACTGCATTTCCATATTGCATATGTTGCAAATATGTTGTTTGGAATATTTCAAGATTTTAGTTATTTGAAGTGCAGGTATACATTATTTAGTTTACCATTAAATACGAACATGAATTACGCACCAGAAAAACTCATAAATAGAGCTAATTAGTTTACAATATAATACAAATCTTAATTTAAAGAAACAGATTTTATTAATATTTATTCTTACTTGCCAAAAAATAGGTACGTTCTGTTATCAACTTTTGTATACCAAGAGCTCTTTTTGACATTTGAAAATTAATAAAGAAAAACCTCGATTGACCGATGAGCATCTAGAATCCGTGATGAAGATAATTTCCAGCAAACTCTCTCCAAGGCTGCAAACTTATCAAAATCGAGAGGCCTTCAAATGTCCAGCTCTAGTAAGAAATTAAGAAATTAATAATTATTTACGTGCAAAAATACTTAATTTTTTAGACGTCAATGAAAAATTTAATAAATAAGAAAAAGAGGCTAGTTTGTCGTTATTTACTGTCAAGTTTTGTACCACATGGAAAGATTTCTCTGAAAACTTACAAAGGTTTCCACCATTTTTTCTTAGCTTAAATTCAAGTAATTTATTTAATGATTAATTAAGCATGTAAAGAATATTTGACATAAATCTCGCCTGAAAATATAATATTTAGGTGTCAGTATCCTTATAACAAGGTGTAAATGAACAAAAAATGTCTTGCAGATACCAAACATTTATTTTTAGATAGAATATAAACATAGCTTTGAATTTTTTTATTTGGATATTATTTAGCATTGTTTTGATGAATATTTAATAAGAAAAAATTTAATTTCTTTATAATAGTTTTTATTTTGATAATAATAAATTTTCATGTTGCTAGAAAAAAGCACTTTCAGGAACTAAATCTTTGTCGTGTTATGAAAATGTTAGTAGCTGAGTATATCAAAGTTACTTTCTTGTCGCAATCGAAATAGCTCACCTAATTTTATATACCCACACATATGACACTATGTACACACACCCTGTCCATAAAATTCTTTATTCAACCGTTATTTTCGCAAGGGTTGGACACAGAGGTACACTTCCAGTTACGAAAATATTTTGCGTGATACAATGATTTATGTTTTGCATTTTTAAATGTAAAGTAATCAATTTTGGCAAAATTACGAAACCTAACTTTTTATACGTCTTCCGGTTCCTATACTTTACATTTAGGAGAATATACTTATTATAAAGAGTGAAACACGAAGAATTTGATTGTCGTACCACCAAAATTGACTGAGATATATAGTTTTCAAAATTTGTTATTTCTGAAATTAGTTTAAATTTGCGTTGAGGGATCGTTTAGTAAATAAATTAAAATCCTTCGAGGTGTATTTTTTGCCATTTAATGATACTCTTTTGTGATTTCTTAATGTTTTATTTATAATTTCGTTACATTCCGTATGCTAAAGCAATTTTCTCACAAGTAACAGGTAAGTTTTTAAAGTCTAAATGTGCATTATTAATATTCTCGTCAAATATTTATTACTCATGATCTAGTAATCATATAAAAATACATTAAAATACAGATATTTTTTATTTTTAATGAGCTCAAATAATATTTTAAATTGACTACGTGCAAACACGGAAGCCTACTAGCCTACGAGTGTTTTCTAGAACAGAAATTCTATAATTTTCTGTGAAAAAATTTAGTTTTTGTGTGTATATATATATATGCGTGTGTGATGATTTAATGCGTAGGAGGAATCACTCTACTTTAAAAGTTGGCAGTCGTGATGGCAGAGTGGCGAAGACGCGAAGGAGATATTTATACCAAACCAAGTTCAGCCAATTATCATTTTATTTCCAGATTTCCAGGCACAATAGCATAATTCCTTGTAGACAATATACTCTTTAATCATAAACAATTACGATAATTTCTTATATACACAGGTTAACGGAGGTGATATCATTTTAGACGAACAAGCAAAGCGTAGAAAATACGTTAGCAGTGGCGGAAACTAGGAAAAAGAATGAAGAAGAATGACGTTATTTAACTCGCCAGCGGTATTTATACCAGAGTAGATGGAATTGTAGAGATGAGCTATTATTGGATAATATTAGTTTTAGTTTCCCTTTTCAAGTAGCGTTATATAACATAGAAGGATCACGAATTTGGGAGAACAGATGAATTTAGGGGGAGAGCACCAAATCTAGAATGTTAATTTTGAGATCACCACTTATTCTTAAAGCAGCTATCGCATTTTGTTATATCTTACACACACGCACACGCACACACCGCATATATATATATATATATATACACACATATCATTTTGAACAATCAGATCTATCAATTGGAATGACACCAAATTTAGTATGGGGGGACTACTAATACTGAAAGTCGCCGATTGGGAAAATGTGGCGTTGTTTTAGTTTACACGGCTGAAAATTTTCATGAAGCTCAGGTAAAATTTGAAAATGCAAATGCGCGATTACGTAAACGACAGTAGCATCAGTAACGCAGTCTATAAAAGCAAAGGGAAAAACACCGAAGAACATTTGAAATGACAGCTCGGTTCCGTATGCGTCTCACGTTTCTTCAGCGCGTATAATTGCAAAGTGTTTTATCTTCCCCAATCGAACGCAGCCGCTGCTCTTCTTGAGTTTATCATTACAACCTACGTAATTACTTTCTATCAATCAATCCACTGAAATGCATGATTCAGAAATTTGAAGGAAAAGGATCCTTAGCAATTCGGTTTGAAAAGGACGAAACCGTGTCTGAATAGACAGTTATTGATGACGGACTTTAATCGTTGACAGCAACCACTGCTGGTAGTAGCAGTGCTAGCGAAGCAGCGCTATAAATGGATTTAAATCTTTAAACGTTATGGAAAATCTTGCGAAAAGTTCTATTTGTACGAGATAAATAGCTTGCACAAATTAAAAAAATCTTAACAATTATAAGGCTAGCATTTGCTGTGACATTTCTTGCTATGATGGATGTCCATGGAGTTTGGCCATGGAGAAATCTATGGTGAGAGGAGGCACATTTTCACATAAATGGAACTATTAACAAGCACGATTCTTGAGTTTTGGCATCTGAAAAATCCCATGCATTTAAAAAACCCACTACATTCACCATTATTCACTGTCTGGTGTGGCATCACCGCAACATTCTTTTTTTACCATTAACACGCAGAAGCATCTATGATATGCTGACTAGTTTTGTCATTTCACAACTTTAGCAGAGGCAGTAAAGGTAAATTGCATCAGGTAAATTTTATGCTGGATAGAGTGCTAGGGCACATTGGTCTATCGGTGCAGCGACTGTTATGCCATCACTTTACACTAGAAACTGTCATAAGTCGCTTTCTTCCTTAACAATGGCTGCCTCGCTCTCCCGGATCTAACCCCATGTGACTTTTCCTTGTGCGATTATTTGAGGACAAGGTCGATCTTGGTGAGGTCCCCAACTTGAAGGCCTTAAAGGACAACAAATCACAGCCTGTACTCAGCATTCCGGTGACATGTTTCTTTCGGCCGTCGAAAATGTTAATGGAATCTTTTTTCCATGTCGTCATTAATCCTTCTGTCAAAATTGGTAGCATTTCAGTTGATAGATCGAGCTGCAGGTGACTCTGATAAAATACATATGATATATATATGTAAAATATAAAAGAAAACGATGGCTTTGCTCTACGCAAACAGCAACATCTAATTAACTTTCCACGAATTCAAGATTATCCCCCTAGTCCAGCACCTTCCAGAACTCTCTCGCCTGTTATGTAACCGCTGCTATAAGTAGCTCTATGCGCCATTTTTCGTCAGATTGCTTTCTGCTATTCCGTGTTATACAAGTGCTTTGCTCTGTCTTTTCGCCTTTTCTTTGTTTACAATATTTATGACGTCGAGTCTTAAATTTGCTAATATTACTATTTAAATTATTATCGAATATGTGATCTTTGTTAAAAGAAAAATTAGCTGTCATTTTAATCGAATAAAGATGTGGAGTTTCTAAAGCGGAATTCAGTCTAAGAGTTGAAACATTTGTCTTTCTCCCAGTGAATCGGATTTAGAACAACTAGCATTTGCTAGTTGTTCTAAATCCAATTTTTCTAAAGAATTTTTCTATTCTTTTAGAGGAAATATTTTTCTATCCAAAGTTATCCAATGTTTAACCGTGTTTACAGTTTGCACTCTGAGCAACATCCTCTGCTGTTCAGGTAATCCTTCATTTAAGGCGTCAATTAATACCGTATCGTTTAATTTTAGACTCGCGGCACATTTGAATTTTTCTCTAAAATATTTTTCAATGTCATTGAATTTACAGTAATTAATACTAACAGAATCAGTAAAATTAACAATTTCTGCATGAGCAAATACGTAAGAAATTTTTCTTTTACAGATTCATGAAATTTGAAAAAATTTTTCTACACTTCTAAAATAGTCCATATTTTCTTATTTGTACAGCAATGTAAAATGGAATTTAAAACTTAATATCTGATAAGTAACAAAATTCAGCACAACAATAAAATAAACTTTGATAAAAATGGGCAAATCCTCTACAACGTAAATCAGCGTGACAACTTTCTGATGGCTGTGAGATGCTTAAATACAATTACACATAGAAGCCTCCGTTCCTTAATAAAGGTAACTGACCTTAATAAAGGTATAAGGTTCCTTAATACAGGTATTGTATAATTATCAAAGTTTACATTTATAATTTATGGTCATAAAAATCTTCAAGCTAGTTAAATAAAATGAAAAATATATAAAAATTATAAAGACTTGTCTTTTTCCGCGATATTCTTATGTTCACATTTTTTCTCAAACAATAATAAATACTTCGAAAAGATTAACGGACTCTCGACTGCAAATATCATATATATATAAAATAATTTTTGATTTTTCGAAACTCTTGGAAGGCACACATTGTTACAGTCAAATAGCGCCGGATACTGTTACAGTTACACAGGGATCAGACCAGTTAAAATTACAAAAGGATAAGACCAAAATGTCGCGAAGTTTGATAATGAAGCTAATTCTCACAAAATTTGGTGAAAGAATGTAGTTACAATAACCACCGTCGTTTGACGCTATCTCGCCAAGACATTAACATCAATGTTATTGGACTTAACCCTGAACTCATATTTTTCCGGCAATGCTTCGCATTCTATTGTCTTTCTACGCATTATACAAGAAATACTGCAATTTACATATACAGGAGATATTAGAATTTGCTAGTATAAAAATTCGTAATAATATTTTATGGAAAAATGTAAGTGAGTCGATAAAGAAATCCTTTCCTTTTAAAGGGGTCGATGCAAGGAAATGTTTAGGAATCCTTGCTTTAGATAAGCGCGAAAAATAGACTTCGGAGGTTGTGGTTTAGCAAATCCTTTATCTCGATCTAAACTTTTGCAAACACGCATAATCTCTATTTAATAGTTTTGCCCCCGTGGTGATGGCAGACTGCCTATGAATGTCTCGTTTATTTAATACAGCGCCTCCTCGTGGTAAGCCTACCCATTGGAATGCAAATGAACACGGTTGCGGAAGATGTTTGCTCGTGCACGCTGCATCGAGAATTCAGCTCAGCGGGAAGGACCTGAAAAGATATGGAAAATTGAGTTCCGCATTTGAATTTTAGCACGCTAGTCAGTAGACTCGCTTTGATTCATTTGTATTGCAAATTTTTAATTCATTGATTCATAGTTTTAGATATGTTTACATTATTTTACCCATCTTGACTAAGTAAAATTTTAAACACGTGAATACATATTTCTGAGATTCTGACGTAGGAAAGCTGGGAGCTAATTGTAACAGGGGTATATAGTAACACAAAGCGCTTTTTAATTTTTTTAATCAGAATTTGTATAAAAACGATTTTTATGGCAGGCATTGTTACATAAGAACAGTCAATGCCCCGCCGAAACGAGTCGTGAGAGTGCACGTGCTCCGTCCTAGCTAACTAATGGTGATAAAATATTTCACAAATTTTAATTAAAACTTATTTCCACGTGGCAGCGTGTTGCCATTCAGTAAAGCTTAATGCACTTTTAAATTTAATCTGGGAACTTACTTAGTAATAAACTAAGCGATTTAATATCAATAAACATAGTTTTTAAGAATATTTGTTTTTCTACTTTATAATGTGATTGATTTGAATAAGTATGTACTAAAATCTTCAGCGGTCTAATTAGAAACATTCAATATTTTTATTTAATTACAGTAACGCAACTCATTAAAATCATTATATACTTTTTTTTACGATAACTATTACAGACGGCTTGCTGCTTGCGAGGTTAGGTTAAAGAAGTAATAGGAATAATATCCCGAATATAAAAAGTGTGTACAGTAACTTCTAGCGCTCTGTCGGGAATTCTAAAGATATGCTGTTTTCAAATAGTTTGTGATTTTACTGTTGAATGGAATTTTATGTGACATAAATGTGACGAACGTTATGAAATAAATTTAACACATAAGAGATTAATAATAAAGAGACAAATTTTTTTCTTGTTAGTCATCTTACTAATGAAACAACATTGATATGATAAACTGAGAAAAGACTGAAAAAAAGCAGAAGAATATGTGCCAAAACTTAACACTGCATCGGGAATAATACACCACGCAGTTTTTAAAAATTTTATGATTTTCTGTTGAATTGTATGTGATTTAAATGCAAAGAAACTAATGCTTAATAAAAGTTAAATAAAAAAGTTGACAGGAGGGAGTGACAGAGCAGACTGTCAGCTAAGCAGAAGCAAAAAATACTTAACAAGCCCTTTTGGGTGACCGTTAAAATTGAAACCTCTAAGAGGTTTTCTTTTAATTTTATATATTGGATCTTGTTCTCCATGTGTATTTGGTTGAATTTTAAGCTTCTGAATAGTTAGTTCAGAGGTCCGAGGCATCACAGTCGTATCTGGCTTTGCGCCATATGTAAACAAACCAATTTATAAAACCAAAACTATGATTATTTATAGACTTACTATGCCAGTACTTTTCCAAACGTCAAAAAATTTCATGCTAACGCAACGTTTCGTAATGTCGGGAACCTTCATCATCAGGAAAGTCAGGACTTGTTTTTATTGTCTTTAATCATCAGTTTATGATCACGTTCTATGCTAGGCTATTCGGAAAAGTTCGTAGGAAGGGACAACACCTTAATCACATGTTGGTAAATATCTCGTGTCCCCCTTACTTGTACGTGCATTTATATTTTCCATCCTAACACCTCTGAGGGTGTGGCTATCGACAGTTTTCCTCCAACAGCCCCTAACAAGTCCCATCCGGTTAGGTATCAGTTTTTGATCCTGCATTACTATGGAATTCCGAGTCGTCTACATGTATCCTACCCCTCTCAGAAGCTTGTTCCTCTAGATCTTGCATATTTTTATGGTATATTCATCAAAACTTTATCGAATAACTGGGTCAAGCCATCATCAGACAAAGAAGTCCAGGTGAAAAGCCGGATGTCTGATAAGCATACTCATATTGCAAGGATTTTATGTTTTACTAACGTTTATTTTATTTTAAAACTTTGCTATCCTCTCTTATTTTCCATTTCCAGCCAGAATAAGCGCGAAAGAGAATACTTTATTAAATGAGGTTGCAAACTGTAGAAGCATTTAAGACATGGCTTTTAGCCAAGAGAAAGAGCTATAGATTTCTCGCTGCCGTTATCACGCGTGTCTTAAAGGCCAGATTATCTGCCTTTAAGGCCAGAACTTAGTTCTCGCTTGTATTTAAAGACATATTGTAGTTTTTGCATTTCGGTCACTACACACGAAGTGTTAAAAGGCCAATCTTGGCATAACTACTCTGTGTAAAGCATCTAAGTTTAGTTCTTATTTTAAGTTAGCTTAATTCTTATTTTATACGTTTTAGACTATAAGTACTGGTCTCTGTATCCCGAAGTGCGGGAACGGTTGTACGCTGTGAGAAATAAAGGGTAAAGTTAACTCTTCTTATCTTTGTTGTACTTAATATACACATGCACGAACATAGCTTTGAGTAAGCTCACTATTTCGACTCAGGACTCCAGTTATATTTGCAAAATCAACTAAAAGAAACAGTAGTCCTGACAATATTACGTTTTTAGCATTTAACTCGTAGCAACTAATCTAAACACTAGATTGTGGGCATGTCATATTAGAATACTTGCCAGTTATTATAATCTTTTATTTATTTGGTTCACTCTTGGTGTTTAACTTTGAATGGAATTTTTGTCATCGATTTTTAACCTTCTTCCTGACAGTTCAAATTTTCTACTCACAATCTTTCTCGTTGACAGTGCAATACTGTAAAGCGGTTTTTTCAAAACTGTGTTTGATTTTTCTTGTTTTGTTTAAATTTAAATTATTTTTTCACGCATATATTCGTTAATCGAACGAACTAAGTATATCAGAATTTTACCTTTTGCGCCATCGAATTAAGTGAACAAAATCCCTTTCAGTGAAACTTGTATTTCAATTTCTAAATTTTGGGGGAATTTTTGAAAATCTCTCGAGTTTATAGGGTATTTGACTCTTATGATATTAAAATTTCAATATCTGAAAATGTTTCGAATTTAAAGTTCTTAAAATTTTTACAAATTCTAAAACAAACTTTTCGCTCTTTTTTAAAACAAGAATGATAAAAAAATATTAATTTAGCAATTTCCTACATTTAAAAAAAATCTGTTGCGGTCTGAAGGAACCGATTAAAATGGCGTTGTGGCGGAAAAATTGCTTTTGAGTTTGCCATATTTGCACACATAATGACGAAGTTTGCCATCTTAGCTCATTTAATGAAGGTAATATTCACTTTTTCATAATAAATTAATAGTAAAATACTTGTAACATTCTTATTACTTTCAATTTACGAAACTGAATATTTAAAGTGATTTCTTAATTCTCAGAATAGCTTTCAAGTATTTTTCTTTATTTTATATTTTTCCTATAAGTTTTTGTTTGTGTTTTAATGATGATTAAAAATTTCATCACTGCTAACTCGTCACTGAAACTAAAAAAAAACAGAAATTAAAATAAATTTTAAAACGTTTTTGAGCTTTTACTCGAAATACATATAATAACAAATGCAATAAAAAGAGGAAAAAAATCATATAGTTTAATGGGAATAACAGATTTAATAATTCTATTGACAGAATTCATCTACAATTTTAGTTCGGGAATAATAAAAAGGTGGGTTTGCTATGAAAAACAGAAAAACACAATGGCTTGGTACGCTTGACAATGTAATTAAATTAATATATTGCGTAATTTAAACCTCCTATCTTCTATTACCCGTGGTGTAAAATTTAGATTAAGAAAAGACTTACATTTAAAAATAGCAATCTTGCTAAGAGACTTGTAAGGAAAGCCACTTCCATATGTTGCTGTTCGCAAATATAGAAATCTAATGTTAGGTTGTACGTGACTATCACACTCAGAAAAATAAACTGCGGGAAGAAGTAAAAGATAAATGCGAAACATATGAGAGAACAAATGGGAAAAAGATATTTTCAACTGCGTTTAGAGTACCCAGGTTACTCTAACAGAGAGGGCAGCGTTTGTTTGAAAAGAAATTTCCAGGAGATTTGATCGAGCAAAGTAAAAGAACTTTTCCGTTATTTCCTTTATTTCCTTAAAGAAGAACTGCTGCGCCAAAGAGTTGATACAACAGAAAACGGCCAATCCATGTTCTAGAAACAAGTAGTGTAAAATTTTATTTGTTTGTCCTGCATATCCAGCTTATGTAAATGGGTCAGAAATCTCTTCTGTGATAAGGTGAGTAGATGACAAATGCATTTATAAATAGTAAAAAATAGTATTAAATGCCAAATTACAAATGGTGTAGACACATTTTTAGAACGATTTCGGTAAAGAGTTTAAAAAGAGCAAAAGTTTTGCAATAAAAATTTCTGGCAACATCTTATTATTTCAAATGAGAATAATTGTCTGCTACTTTTAAATTTCTTCCTCTTTGAAAAGGTCGCAAGTAATCAAGCTATAAATTGAAGGATACGTTTTAGCGTTTTCTGAACGGGGATATTCCTATTTCATAACTCAAGAACTTTGTGAAATACATAGAAGGTAATAAAATGTTTTAGTGTAAAATAAGCAACATCATTCATAGGAAAGGAAAAACAGTCAGTCGTTACTTCTACATAAAAAAAAGCCTCCAAACGAATACCGAAGAAGGTAAGTACCGTTTATGATGTTTCTAAATTTAAATATTTGGTCACAAAAGTAAAATCCGCCGATGCGAAAATCAATTGTACAGTCTTAAAATACATCTATAGCAAAAGTAAACAAAACAGTAAACCAAAATTTACAATTTAAAAGAGCTAAAAAACAGAATGTTCTCCAGTTTTTGCCGAGGTACGAGGCAGAACAATTTCTAGAACCCTGTATGAGAACTATTTAGCAGGAGATAAATGGAGATTCATCGTGACCCTCGATGAAGAACAGATTTACTAAATATTTGCAACAAAAACCACTTATTTATTATCCAAAACGAAGAGAGAAAAACGTACAAACCTGGTTCCATTGATGCAAAAAAAGGTTTTATTAAGCGTTTCTAACTGTCGAATGATTTCTAATGATTGTGCTACACTAGGAAATTAATAATGTGACGATTGGAAAAAACATAAAAAATCGATTCAACGCACAATCATGAGAAAGTTTAACGTCCATTATTTACAGACAAAATTTAATTTCTTTATCCCAGTGACTTTCAAAAAGTGAAATTTCATCAAGAAAAAGCAACAAATTATGCTTCGAAAAGTACCGCTGAACTCCTTGAAAAAATGCAGATTGGTACAGATATTGCATGAACTTTTTAATGTATTGCTGAAAAGTCCTCTGTCGTTTGATACGTGATCATTTGTGTGTTTGGTCTCTCGAAAAGAGCCTCTCTCTTAGCACAAACCTACTAAGATGAAAAGTAGAGAAAGAGGGAGGGAAATTTTACGAAAGCCCTTCAATCATGGAATATCACGATGAAAACTTATAGTCAGAAAGAACGCTATCAAGTCAAATATATAAAAATACTCTCTACATATTAACCATTAATAAAATGTCCTCGAAATAGTTCTAAAAATGTGTAGACGCCCTATGTATTAAAAAAATATATTGGAAACGGAATAGAAAAAAAATTGTTTTTCAAATATTTCATCTTCAAAAGAGAGAAGTGGTGTTAAATTAAAAACCGAAGTCAAATTTTTATTACCTTATAATAAGAACACGAGTTTTTAATACAGTTTAGAAATTTTGAAGAAATACAAGTGTCTTTAAATGTTAATTTATGGGGTTCTAAAATAAGAAAGCATTCCGAAAACGTAATACGAAAAGATATACGAGAAGAAAAATGGCCCTATTGCCCACATTTGGATCAGATCTAATACGCTTTGCATTAACAGATATGATATATTTTATGTAGATGTATATTTAAATCATAAGTAAATGACAATTATATAATCTCATATGATGTGATATAGCGATGGTTACTATGAGAGACTTCGAATATGATGAAAAAATTTCGAGTGATTATGTTGACTACGTATTTTTGATTATTTAAAACCTTTGAAGTTTTTGAAAATATTTAAACATTTTATAAGTTATTTCTCCCGCCTTCTTAGCATAGCCTTCATGGTGTGACGGCCAGCACACTCGGCTCGTATTCGAAAGCTTCGAAGTTCGAGTCCCGGCGAGGGCATTCACATTTTTCACGTCTCTCAGCATCAAAAATCCTAATGTCTCCTCAGTGGCGCCGGAACTAAAAATAGTGGTGGATGATGATTCCCCACCACCAGGATGGCGATTGGATTCCCTAATCCCGGTCGCCCTTTAAAAGGTGGAGTATATAAGGTATTTTTCCCACCTTCTTAGCATGCCTTGGTGGTGTAATGGTCAGCACACTCGGAGCGTATTCGAGAGGTCCGATGTTCGAGTCCCGGCGAGGGCATTGCTCATTTTCCATGTCTCCTGCTTCAAAAAAAAATTCTAATGACCCTATAACTTTGAAAAGTATAACCTCTCACTGGATTAAAAATTCATTGAAGTTATTATTCAGTTAACGAAGGAACTCTCTAAAGTAGGAATTCTGTGACATTGCACTAGTCATTTAAAAAATCATGCCTTATTATGTTATATGCAATTAAATTTATATTGCAATCATGTCACTTTGTTGCCTTAAACTCGGAGTCCAGCGTTACAATAGTGTCGTCAAGGTCAGTGTGTGACTTCACATTAACGTTATAATACGACGTCCCATCAACATCGCGATGTGGTTAAGTTATTTGAATATGGCAAAATAGAGCTGTCTGCCTAAGAGGAAGCATGCCTTTGTGGGGAGAAAATCACGAAAACCAACTATGCAGGCAGCTGTTCGCCTGGTTTCGAACCAAAACCGAGTCGAACTACAAGTAATCAAAGGTCACTCTTCTACTGGTGGGGCCCACTGTCACAATGTTATGTGACAGTTATAACGTTAATGTGACGTCATAAAGACATAACATTAAGACATACCTTGAACGCCACTGTGACGCTGCATGTGTTACGTGATGTGGGTGTTAAGTTTCAAATGTAGCAGTTGCAAATTTTTGCTATGTCACAGCGAAGCCACTGTTTTGTTAAAGTGCTTTGGGAATACAATTTTGCGCAACGGCTCCAAATAGTTTTAAGAAAGAAGCGTATGCTGGTTTTCTTACGTATAAGGTGATTTAAAGGGAACTGCATAAGAGCCAGTTTTCTTTAAAAAACTCTTTGGGATGACACTGCTCCCTTTAGGCAGATTGCTCTGTTCTCTTCGCTATAATTCAAATTATCATATCCAAAGAAACATATGCGTGATTACGATTGCAATCTACATTTTGCTTCAGAATATCGTTATCTCATTATTATTTCTATAAAGAATAGCTGGTAAGGATTTGTTATGAAAGTGTAGAATATATATGTATAGTATACATCATTAGAAACACATTTTCTAGTGCTATATTAATTTAATGAACTTAAATAAAATTAATAAACATTGACTGGTGTAAAATCCGTATCATGTTATTTTTAAATGGCGTGTTGTGTTACACTGCTATGCGGTGTAATGTTATAGCTTCGAAGATTTCATGATTTAAGAAAGGTTTTTATGTTGATTGTATTAGCAATAGCTACTGATTCTTTGCCACGATAGAAGGAAATAGAAACAATAGCATTTGAAGTACTAGAAGGACTTAAAATTTAAAGCAACATTATTTTCGGTAATTTAATAGTCAGTTAGTAGTCGTAAAATATCTGATGTAGACATTATATGAATTCCTTATACGTATCTTTAATTATACGTTTTTTCCGCATTTTATTTAAATTTATTTTCTTGAATTATTCTTACTTAATTAACTGATCTCTCAAGGTAGTTGAAAATGACATCAAAAGATGAAAATTTTGAAATCAAATATTCTCGTTAGTTTTGTCGTACGGGAGTCAAACTTATTATAATTTTATTTTTTTCATAACTAGTATAAAACTTTCCCAAGCGTAAGTAACCGCATTAAATAATATAGGGACCGGGAGAACGCATTAAAAATAGATTTGGTTGTTTGTCTAAAATAATTTTTTTTTAAATTTTGTATTACCAAAACATGAACATTTTCCTCACTTCAAATACTTTTGTAGTTGAAAGTATATGAGTACGAACAACGATTGGAAAGTAAAAGAAGAAACCAGGTAAGGGGGTATATATCCCCCTTTTGTGTACTTTTAGTATTGCCGTTTTTTACATTAAAAAAAGGGGTGCACGAATAGGTATTATAGCAGTCCCATATACAGAATTTCAACTATCTGCGGCTAACTGTTTTTGATTTATGTGATTTATATATGTACTTACATACAGACGTCATAAAACCATTCATTTCGAGACCATTGTACAGTCAATTTTTGAATAAAGAGACCCTTATTCTGTTCGTATGTACAGATGCCAATAAAAAAATAGTCAATAAGGATTCTCAAACGATTAAAATGGATATTTCCGTTTAAATCTGAAAGACGAAATTTTTCACGATTTCAATACTTCGCACAATGAAATAAAGAAATCTACACAAGTATTATTGTTCAACGAAAGAGTCATTTTTCGTGCCTCATGAATATTTTCTTAGACTTTTGTTTGTTTGCCCCATTACAAGCCGACTCCTAAATTTTCTTATAATACTTGTTGAAATTCCCAGCCTTGCCCGGGCTCTCAGCAGCGAGAAGAAGCTTTATTTAAGGGATGGGTTTTCAAAATCTCACGTAGGTAGAGATTTTCTTCTTATTTTGGTTAAAGCTGCACACCATTCTCAAATAAAACTGTAGAATAGTGTAGAATTAATGCGACGCTATCTAACAGTTCTTGTCAGAAGTGATAGTGGGAAAGCAATAACGGCGACGTGAACCTAAAGTCGGTGATGTGATTTCAAAATTGAAATTATGTAGCAGTATTAATTAAAAAAATTAAATAATTC
>KK112932.1:328393-366605 GCA_000611955.2 Stegodyphus mimosarum | reverse complement strand
GGAATGCAACAAAATGACGTGAATTTAAAACGGGGATGTGAGTGCAGCGGTCTAACATAAATGCGCAAATTGTAGATCCCTTGGGGTGGTTTTTCGAAATCCTATGTACGTAGTAACCTTTCTCTTGAAGGTCAGCTGTGCGAAATTCCATAATTCCATCAAGATCAGACTATAACTTCAGATTTACTTGAATTATGCACACACAAACAAACGAATGGACGCTAATCTTTATATACAGAGATAATTTTAATGAATCCAGTTAGTATCATTAAACGGATCCAGCTAATAATTAATAATAATTTAAAGGAATCTGTGTTTATTTCTTTTAAATCCTTTAGTTCTTTAAAATAAAATAAAATAAATTTGAACGAAAAATTTAATATCTCAACGATAAAACATTGCCGTGCGGAAGATAAACATATTTTAATTTGAAAATCGGCAAACCATTTCTCTTAAGTCGCTGATTTTGAGTATTAAATTCGAAAGATAAATAAATATATTGCGTTTTCCACAGTGGCAACACTATGTCGTTGAGTTTTCTAGTTAAATTTAAACCTATTTAAATCTTATGCTTCTCAGATCGGCAAAACAGATCTTTTAAAACACCGAGCTTTTAATGGAAATTTCTTTAAATAAGCTCGAAATATATGAATAAAAAAGTGCAGACCCCCGTGGGTTGATTTTTGAGAAATCTTATGTAGACAAAGAATTTCCTAAAGTTTCGAATATCTAGCGTGCCAAATTTCATCAAGTTCGGAATAAACCTATAGATATGTACGAAAGACAATCTGCTTTATTTATATAGATTTGTTCTGTCTCAGAGTTTTGAGCTGTTTATCCAAAAAAATTTTGGATAAACAGTCAAGTTGCATTTTTATATATTGCAAAGATCTCCATTCTTTACCTTTATTTCTAGTAGAAACTGGGAGAAAGCGTTTTCTCCATGCATAATAGAAAGCTCTTCATTGCCTCAAAATTTTTCTTATCGGTAAGGAAGAAACATATTGCTCTGTGTGTTCAGGCACATGACGTAAATTCGTATAGTAAGCAGTTATTGGATGTTGCCAAAGAATTTAATCCAGAAGTCGCATGGGTAAAATATGTGCAAGAAATATGTAAAAGACAAACGGGTCAGAAAGGTATGTGGGAGGGGTATGAAGCTCGAAATGCATTTCATTTCTAAGTATTTAAGTTTTTATGTATAAGTAAGAGATCAAACACCACGTTTAATTTCGTAGAAAATGAATCCGTCCAACTATTTGCAATGATTTCACAAATGCATTTGAAACATCAGTAACTTCAGAAAACAGTTTACTACTAAAAATTTTAACTTGTTTTATTTTAATATATTATTATATTTTGCTAATTAATTAAAGTAATTTTGTATTGATTTTTATTTTATACTTTATTACATTCTTTATCAGTAAAAAAAGTTTTTAAATGGCCTTAAATTATTATTTTTATTTAATTTTAATTTTTAATTTTTATTTGGCACTTTTTTTAACTATTTCAAGAGTTTTAATCAGCCGGATGTAATTGAGAAACATGGTTCTAATGAAATTTCTTCTGCTTCTTCTGGGAAAAGACCAAAGAATTTTCAACGACTTGTGCTATTTTATATTTTTATAATGCTATTTCATTGAGCTGTTTTTTTTATGGTGACCTCTTATTTTGATTTAATTATTATTTCTTGATTACATACATAACTGAATGATTTTCATTAAATGAACGATATGATTTCAGTTTAATACCTGAAACAATTTAAATTCAAACAATTGTAACAGACATATTATTTTGAGTATGAATCCCAGAAATTCAAAACGTCGAACATGAAGTCATATACTTAAACGAGCTATTCCAAATTTTAATGCTAAATGGAAGAAGGACGATTTACTATAATACAATTTCATTACAAATTAACGACGCATGGAAAATCTAGTTAGATTGTGCTTGAATATGACAAAGCACGCAAAGGCTATATGCCTAAAGGAAGACATGACTATCGTGGAGAGTTCTCCAAGGGTCTCGTATTTACGTTATACAAGGGAAAAATCACGAAAACTGACCATGCAGCCAGCTCGTTACTTAGATTCAAAACCAGGTTGAACTACCAGCATTGACAGATCTTAATCACTCGGCTAATAATGAGACTATTATTCTATATTTTCCTAATAAAGAAATACTTATTCTAGGAATGGGCTTAGCACTTTATTTACTGAATCGCCTGCGCATGAGGCTCGCAATAAATAGTTTTACAAGCAGTATGACAGCAAATTCTGCTTTGCTAGTTTTTAGGGCAGCGGAAAAAGTAGCATTTTTCTCCTGCGTGTTAAAATGAAACCAGTAATACAATTTAACAATATCTGCCCGGCAGTGATAATTACAAAGCGAAGCAAGAAACTTGTTGAACGTTTCATCGACAGAGGATGATGTATGGTAAGGATAGTCAGTATTGCAATAGGAATAATGTTGAAAATCTTACTGATTTGCAGCAGAACAATAAGCTAAGGAAGAGGACCTAGGGGAAAAAGCAACATAGCAAGTAAAGAAATTAATTGTGTTTCATGTGTGATATATCAAATTAAACTGTAGCTAAGCAATTTCAAACATATTGTTTTGGAATACAGCTAAAAATCGTTTAACTCAAAATGAATTTGGTTTTCAAAATGGCGAATTCTGCGCAAAAAGTGCTTTTGCACCTAGATATCGTTCATTTTGTGAAATGTAATTTATCATTCTGCTATCGCTCCTTCTTCGAGTTAATTTGGTAGTGACTTCACTGAAGCTTATCAATTGATGCTTTGTTTTAGGATTCTTTGATAGCCATGCTGGCGATCGTAAATCAAAATAGATTTTGTTTTCAAAATCTCATGTTCTGAGCAAAAATTGCTTTGTGGACCTAGATATCGTTTGTGATTCGAGTACCACAACTTAGGTATTTTCCTGTTAACGTAAGACTCCATAATGGCCAAATGGAAAAGCCAAAATTAAGATGCTAGTTGAGGTGTGAGCGAATGCTTATATCTTCGAAACTACAAATGTTACAATCTACGAAGGAGCATATTAGAAACACAGAGATTTATTTTTTTTATTTATTTATTTAAATAGGGCAAAGGGTATTCGCATAGTAAAAAACAATGAGTCAAACATAGCGAAATTTCGGTGAACTGAAAGCACCGTGCGCATGCGCGACCGCTCGTGAGTAGCAAGGTCGTGTAGACAGCTAGTATGTTCAGGTGGTGTTTGTTGTATTTTATTTTATTTCGCTAAGCTAGTGGTGTTGCGATTTATAGAAATTTGGCGAGCGTAGCAGAGGGTGTATTAACGGAATTTAGTGCTAAGGAGCGTAAGAGAGTACAAAAATTCAGAAGCAGGCGATATTTCAATGGTTGCTGTAATTATTAATGGTCAGTCAAAATTTATTCTAGCATCCGTATATATACATCTAACTGTTAATTCAGAAAATCCGAGGATGCTCTCGTTTAGTGCTTCTAAGAAGTAGTCTGAGACTGCTAAGAAGAGCTTACAGTAGTTACAGATGTTCTTATAATTATGATGGGAGATTTCAACGTAGATGCCAAACGAAATGAAAAGGCATTTGAGTTTATGAAACATCATTTAAATCTCAGTACAGTGCATTGCAAGTAATTGTCCAAGTACACTCGACAATTCATTTATACATTTAACATTTGCTACCAATATAATTGCAGACATCTTAAATTATATGTCTTATTTCTCATATTATCGACCAGTTTTACGTAGGGTAGGTTTGAACGAATAAATGTAATGAATAAAAAATAAAATAAAATAAAGTAAAATATAAAGTAATGTTGTATGTAAAATGTTTTGTTGTTTGCTTTATTTTTTTCTATAACATTCTTACACTTCCGTTAGTAATCCTACGCATTAAACACTAACGGCTCTTGAAATTAAATCCTACCGTCAATTTATTTTGAACAAATTTGGAAATTTGAACAAATTTTGCATTTATTTTGAACGACATACGCGAAATCACAGCCAATCAGCCTGCCACGTTTGATGACAATTATGATATTAGAATGCAATTAATGAATGTGTAACTCAAAATGGGGAGTTATGTGCAAAAAGTGCTTGTGTTTTGCAGAGCAATGACAAAATCCTTAATTAGGGTTCAATGCAAATTCTGGCGAAGATGTATCTCTGAGTCAATGAAACAGAGCATTTCTACGAAGGCATGCACTACTTGAAAGGAGTAAAGGAAATAATATAAGAAAATCTGTCTTGCATGGGCATTGCTTTTCGTTCTACTAATTTACAAGTTTACTTGGTTTGGTTTATTTGATTATAGCAAAGCATACTAGGGATATCTTTCTAAGAGGAGGAAGTCCTTCATAAAGGTTTTTCTAAGGGAAACTGGCTGGTATCCACGTTACACGTGATGAAAAACGAAGATGGCTATGAAGCCATTTGGAATCGAACCTAAGTCGAACTACCAGTGTTCAGTGCCGAAACAGTTGCCTTTACACTATGAAAATATTTCGTGTGAATTATTTCTGGGAATCTGCACGCGTTTCTCATTATCAGTCTGTCTTGTAACGGACAGCGGACACGTATAATAGCGTTCAACAACACTTAACTAGTATTATTCGCATATAATTCTGATACATTCCTCTTTGAAGTTTTTTTTTGGCAGTTTGTCATCAGATACGAAATATGGATATGAGTTGCTAATTATCTATTCCACAATAGAGCTGCCATTCTTCTTTCGAGGCAATGGTGTGAAAGCAAGCCTGACGAACAACTCTTCATTAGAACTGCAGACATCTCGGCATTATCTGTTCCCTTTCCTCCGAAGCAGCGAGGAAATTGCTTTGGAAATCAATAAGAGCGAGCGCGACCTAGATATCGTTCCTTTTTCGAGTTAATTTGGTGGCGACACGCGAAAGGAGGGATCTGGGAAGCCCATCAACAGGTGTCTTGTCCTAAGATTCTCCGATAACATGTTAACATCCAAGGTCCTGTTTGTGTAGCAGTGGCATTAACAAAGGTTTCGAAACTTGATCCTTACTTTGTATTGGGAAAACATCACGGAAGCAAATAATCTTAGAACCAATATCGTGCCTTGCGTTTCGGTTACCCATTAGGCCAGTGCCTCTATATCTTTTATTGGGACTTGAATTTCACCTCTGAGGAAACTCTTATGTATATTACCAGCAGTGTATGAAACGGCCGCATGCTATAAAATGCCTAAGCATTTTATAGAATGCCCTAAGTTTTTAGGTAAAGTGTGAAATATAAGAATTATTATATATACTTTTCTTAGGCATCATATATTCTTAAGCATTCTTTCAAAATGAAAAAATTACTTAGGCTCCTAAGGCCGAAAGTGGTGGCCATTTCATTGTGGAGGCACCAAATAGGCGGCCACAGTTATTTCCTATGAAGGCATGAACAGTTGCAACCATACCTTCTCCGGGATTCGAACCCAGGCCCTTCGGTATCGTAGTCGGCTTCCCTAACCACTGTACTATCTTAGCCGCCAAAGAAAAAATTAAATGCATAGGAAATGTATGAAGTATTAATTGTTTCATACACTGCCAGCTAGTTTTCGGAATTTTGTAAAATGCCTAAGTATTCTATAAAATGCAGGATTTTATACATTGCCGGTAACATTAAATAGTTGAATTCGGTTGGGTTAATTAATTAACGCAAAACAAGTCGAGAACTTCTTTCTGCCTTTGGGAAAGAAGCCTGTGTGGAGAAAGTTTTAAGAAAACTGCCTAGTATTCACGTTACAGTTGAGGAAAACTTCTATGAAGCCAACCCTTTCACCGGGTTTTAAACTGCTACTGTTCATTGGCTTTTCCGCTCAGCCATTAGTGGGCTCGTATATAAATAGAAAAGAAGTCAGTCATCCGAGATATCGTGTCCTTATGCTGAATCAGAGACCAATGGAAGTAATTCTCGATTTAGCGGGGTGAATATCGGGCTTATATGAGTTAACAACCTCTGAAATTAACTCAAAATCACTGTTAATCCAAGGGTAGTTAGAAAAAATAATCCGAAAGATTTGCTTTTTGTATCCTTTAGTGCGAAAAATCTAAAAGAATTCAGATGTTAACGGTCGCCCGAAAGGATTTGTTGCGATCGTGTTGACAGCTTACAAGTCTGCTGTTGCACCCACTCCTACCATTTTTTTTTGTCTTTTTAACCTTATTACTAAGTATCGTTTTCTTCGCTCTTATGCCGTATACAGTTTAACACCAAAATCACAAAAATTTTAACAGTAGTTTAACTGAATATGTTTCAGATTCCCTATGTGTTTGTTGGCATACATTTTTCTACTTATTTCTGTCTTTTCTCAGTTCATCCTATCAATTACCAGTTTTCTTAGTAAGATGGCTAACATTTTTTCCCTTTTTATTGTTATGGTTTCGTGTATTAACTTTATTTATTATATATCACGTTCTTCGCACTTAGCCACGTAAAATTCAGTTCAACAGCAAAATCGCGAAATATTTAAAAGCAGCATATTTTTAGAATTCCCTATAAAGTCTTGCGGGCTGGCGATAAAAATGTTTTATTCCGTGCAGTGCTGTTACTGCTCGCTTTCGAATCGCGTAGTTCGTTAATCAAAATTCATTAAAATTTAGCAAAATATGAAATAAATATTAAAAAAGTATATAGCATCATTCTGTGAAAATAATAAATATTTTTAATTAGGTAGATCACAAATTAAATGCATTTTTATTACTTAAATCTATTCCGGTTCAAAAATAAGGCACGAGTATTCTTAAGAACTGCAACTATAGCTTTCAAATAGCTTAGTTTCTTAACCGACAAGAAACAGATACAGTTTAAAAGATAAATATCTTACATTTTGGTGAAAGGACACCGACTCGAATGAAAAGTGGAAACGACGCATGTGTAAGGAGAGATTGGACTCAAAATTCCACCTCGAGACTAATAGCTCTTTTGGGTGAATAATAAAACAAAACAATGCTCCTTGAAAAAGAATAAAGGATTTTCAACTGTATCTTAGTTATAGGTGTCTAATTCCATCTTTGATGGTCAAAAACTGTTACCGTGTGTTACATCTGAAATGACTTCTTCGTGAGATAAATGGGTTTCCTTTAATCACTATTGATTGGGGACAAAATTGTGACAAGCATTATATATTATTATCAGTAAAGTGAATACTGGTCAGTTACCATTAGAAAGTCTCCACGAATGTATCCTTTTAATCAAAGAGCGCTCAAGTACTTTGCCTTTAATTTTAACTGATAATGGTTAAGTGCCGTTATAACTTTAAAAAAAATCTGTTAAAGAAACCCTAAACGCATGCGTGTTACCTCTGATGCTTCTTAGTTAATAATAAAATTTCGAAATCTCTTTAGGAAATCACACCACCGAGATCCAATCCCCGGACAGATCTAGCAATGCTCAGCAAATTACCGCTCGGCTGCTTGTGGGCTTCTTTTCATTTCTTTCTTTTTCTTTGGGGGAGGGGTCATAGAAATAACGAAACTCAGAGATGCATTTCTTACATTGAGAAAATTTTTAACTCAGCTGAAATGAGCTGACGACAAAATTATACTCTCTCTCTCTCTGAAGGTATTAAGTTGATACAGATACCTCTGCACAAAAATTATTACCTTGTATTAGCCTATAACAGAAAAGATACAAGTTTAAGTGGTTCACATATAGTAGGCATTTTATTTCTTTGTATCATACGTTTCAGATAACTGTCTCACCCACAAGTCGTAAATTTTGCTATTCCGTTGGTAGAAAATGTGAGATATGAAATCTCTGTTTAGAAAGTGAATCCGTTATCTATGAACCGAAAAGAACACGTATTCAATCACTGTGCAATATCTGTGAATACTGACTTTAAATCGAGTCGGTGGCTCTCCACTGCAGTTCTTTTGTTTAATGCCTCAATATCATTCCTACAAAAATGACAGCAAGTACAAAAAATAAAGGAAATTTTCCCAAAACATACAGGGTTTACATAAACTGACGCAAACTATTTTAACTTTTATGGTATATTACGGCACAGTATCTTCAGACAAATTTGGCAGGCTCGTCAACAGCCGAGCGGCAAAATCGAACAGCCGAACGAGCTGGTTTCATGTGATTAATCGTCATGTGTTTTTCAGGTAATGTGAATACGAATCACTTTCTCTAAAACGATCACAAAGAGGCTTCCGTACTTTTACCCAAATGGCGTTCATATGCTTTGCCATAGTGGAAATAATAATCAAATTCCAAATTAGGTACAGAGGTCAATAGTTTTAGCTAACTAATGCAGCATTTTCGATTTTCTTAATTATGGATAATATTTGGTATCAGTTGGCTGAAATTTCGTTGGTATTTCCTTATTACATCTGTTATGGTTAAATTCGAAACAGCCTCAATAAAATTGCTTTAGTAAAACCGTTGATCTCTCAGTTATTTTAATGGATTTTAGCAATGATCTGCAGTGTTCTGTGGAATCCCCAAGTTCCGCGAGTCAAAGTAAAAATTCGGAAAGAAAATTATAAAGCATTCACATCAGTTGACTAGTGTTTATTAATTAAAATTTTTACCGGTATTACGATAAATCATACGGCTTACCAATGAAGGAAGAACAACTCATTGGCATATCAGCAGATTCGACGCTGAAATGTAAATTTAAGAAACCTTTTATTTGTAGATTCATGCAAAAGTATCCATTAGTTTCTAATACAGCTGTAATTATTTTAATGCCATTCGGAACAAAGTATAAGAAGTGTAAAATCTCTTAACGTATGTGGTAACAAAAACGAAATATAGAGGAAAGTTAAAGGCAGACTAGGAAATGCGACTGTATACATCACCAACAGAGCTAAACCTGAACAGTTTGCATAAAAAATATGATTTAAACACTACACGCCTTCTTTGTATGGCCTATTAAATTATACACATTTTTTGCTGCTCCTCATTTAAGCTTATTTCCTCGAATTATCCTAATTTAATTAACAGATCCCTCAAGGCAAGTTGAAAATGACACCCAAAACTTAAAATTTTGAAATTAAATATGTTGGTCAATTTTGTCGCTAGGAGCCAAATTTCTTGTATCTTTATTTTTTTCATAGCGAGTATTTATTCCCAAATATTAAGTATTGGAAACGGAAGACCGCACTGAAAGTTAGATTTCGTTTTGTTGTGAATATTTAACGGGTGTTTTATGAGTGAATATTTAAAAAAAGTGCACAAATTGAAGGAATTGGTAGAATTGAAGGGGGGATGTGTGATGAAGTTATCCTCGTGAAGTGGGAGTTTTTTGCACCGGTTTTAAAAAAAGCTTAAACTTTTCTTCTTTAGAGGGCGTTACAGAGATGCTGGAACGAGGAATAGGGAAATCAGAATCTCATAAATTGTAGGGTTTTACTATTGTAGGGTTGTAGGGTTTTACTGCTGGTTGCATAAAGTTTAAATTGTGATGCTGATATTGATGGATAAAGCGTTATTATTGAAATTGTTCGAATCCAGCTAAGAATCTCTGACTGAAGTTTTGTGGAAGTTTTGGTCACGGAAGGCATGGAAGAAAGGTTCAAGTCCAATAACTCTTGCCGGACTGATTTCCCTGATACGACGTTTCGAAGAAACTAGAAGTTTGTGTCATCGCTTTCAAAGGGGTACACCAAATTCATTAGAGGTCAATACTTCCAATGTGACTTCGCAGATAGACAACCTAAGGGAACAATCAGCGAGTGCAGTAAGTCGCACCTCAGAAGTGACACGCGATACTGCTATACCGAAGACATCGATATTCCGCATCTTTCACAGTCTTTTAGAATTCTACCCCTACAAGTTGCAATCATTGCACTAGCTCTTATCCAAACGACAAAGCTAACCTATCTGAATTAGGCTGCTGAAAATCAACGACGACCCACAATCGCTTCTCAATATCTTGTGGACAAATGTGGCTCATTTTTTATTACATGGAACAGTCAACACCTATAACTGTAGAATTTGGGCTAAGGAGAACCTACGTGCGTATAATGCGGCGGTCCCACATTCATTGTGTTTAATCACTAGGTCCATTATTGTGGGCCCTTTTTTTTATGAAGAGAGCTATGCAAATGCTGTCTGGAAGACCTACTCAGCTACTGAAAAACGCTAGTTGTATCTGCTGCAAGAGAAAGCGACACCGCATTAACTGCAACATAAACTATCCTTGACACAGTGACATTCATGCAAGACGAGGCTCCTCCTCATACCGCAACCGAAGTGAAGACGTTCTTAAGAAGAACCTTCACTGAAGACTGATTAAGCCATCAGTGCATGGTTGTAATTATTTGCTTGCATGCGAATAAATATAGTATCACGGAAATATCAGATCGGCTCCCGTGTAGCCCCCTTTATCGACGAAAATTTCAACCATTATTTTTTCTTTACTTATTGTCTTTTACCAAAAATGTTCCCCTTCACGAGAATTACTTTTTTGCAAACGTGCTCAATTCTACCAATTTCTTCAATTTGTATGAATTTAAAAAAATATTTTCAGATATATAGGACACATATATTTTTACAGTTGGTACTGCCAATTACAATAAACAAGGGAGCGGCATAGCTAGATGTTATAGCAGTAACATACACAAAATGTCAACATACTACAGCTAATCGTTTTGAGTTTTGCAGGATACATATGTATATACAGACGTCACAAAAAAATCCATTTTATAATCAATTTTAGAATAAAGAGTGTTTTTGTCCGTATGTAAATCACGCAAAAAAAATTGTCAAAATTTATTTGGGAACGATCAAAGTGGATATTTCCTTTGAAATCTGATAACTAAAATTTTTCGCTATTGCAATATTTCCTTTACTTCTTAGAAGGAAATAAAAATTCGAGCACACCTAGCAACTAAATACAATACAAATGTTGTTGGTCACAACTACAGCACGAGTTAATGCTATTAATAAGTAAATTATATTCATTTTATATCAGAATATTTTAATAAAAAATGCAGTACTTTTCTTTGATTGCCTTTACATAAATATATTGATTCTATTAATTCATCTACGTTAAATATTATTTTCAAATATTTTTTTCTATATGGAATTTTTTGGATGTGGTTACCCGAAAAATCCTTATAGTTCTAAGGGTTATAAAGTCCTCAGTCAGTCATAAAGCACCACTACCTTAAAGGATAAAGCTTTTAGGTTCAGCTTCTAGTCTAACGTAAGTCCTTTCTAAGTCTATACTATCCGACGAATTATAATGTATTTCATAAGCACAAATAGGTTTTTACTCGAGCTTCGCGAGTCGACAGCGTTTGGAAACCACTGGATTATAGCAAAGCACATATAAGCTATACAATAGATGCCGCTTAATTATCGAACTGCCGAAATGCCGCACGTGTTTGTACGAAAACATAGAAAATACAGTCTCTTATTAGTATCAATGTTCGGTTAATGTTATCAAAATATTAAAGAATGAACTTTTTAAACTGAAGTAAATTTGCCATATAAGGCCGAAATAGAGCAGGGGTACTGGTGGTCTCCGAAGCAATTTTATTCGGCTCGCGAATACATTTCAATTAAGTATTTGTTGCAAATACGGTGATACAAAGATTTTAGGATTACAGTTATTTGAAATTTGAGTATATATTATATTCATTTCTATTACAATCGAACCTGAACAACGCATCAGAAAACCTATAAAAGCAGTTAATTAATTTATTATAAATATTATTAATATTATTCACTGATTTCAAGGTACAGATTTCATTAACTTTTATGGATAGCTGTCAAAAAATAAACAAGCTCCGTTACCAACGTTTTGCGCTAAGAATAATCGTTTTGTTTAGGAATACTTTTATATGCGAAAAGCTTTTATTCGTAGTTGAAAACTAATAACAAAAGAATCGGATTGACCAACTGGCATCCACAATCTGTGATGAATATAATTTGTCTCCGATACTACAAACCTTATCAGAATTTAAGGGGTGTTGGAAGCCAAAAATCTTCAAAAAATATTGATTTAGGATTTTTGCATTTTCAAATTCTCTGTACTTTTAGCTTTCTAAAAATACTATACTTTAATCTCTATGAAAATTAGAACTGTAAAAAACCTAGTTTTATTTTATCATCGAATGCTTTGATAAATGAGGAATTTTTCATAAAAACGCGTTTTTCTCCAAACGTGATTTTGTTATACTCGATGTACTTTTTCTCAGGAACTACTGCTCCCAGGTACCTAAAATTGTTATGGCTTATTTAATTACATTTTCTAATATTTACTGAAATGAGCTTTTTGTGATAAATTAAGATAAAAAAATTTCACAAATTTTTTTGCGTGAGAAAAGTGCTAAATTTTACTATGCCTAATAAAATAGTCTATAAATTAGTCCAAAATTCAAACTGTTTCAAAACTCATTTCAGTATAATCAGATAGGTGTACGTTAATTACACAAAAAATTTCAAGAGTATATCTGCAGCAGATTTTGAGAAAAGGTACATCCAAAATGGCCAATTTAACATTGGCGGTATAGAGGGTTCTGACACCCATTAATATCGTCTAGTGTCAAGGTGTAGTAAGAAATAAAAACTTTATAATAATTTGCATAGAAACATACTTATTTTTATTTATTAGCCGAAAACAAATTTAATAAATAACAGAGAGAAATTAGGTTGTCACTATTTATTGCTAAGTTTTGTCCCGCTTGGAAAAATTATCTGAAGCTTAAAAAGTTTTTATAATTTGTTTTGTTTTGTTTTTTTAGTTTAAATTTACCTGAATTATTTAGTGATTAATTAAACATACTAAGAATTATTTAAGAGGAATATCACTCTAAGAATTTAATATTTAGTTGTCAGTATGCATGAATTACAAATTGTAACCAGCAAATATCTCGAGCAAGTACCAAACTTTAGATTTAAGAGAGGAAAAAAAATAGAAATTTGAGTTTTTTTCCTTTACGATATTATTATTATTGTTTATATAACATTTTCATAAATATTTAATGAATAAAATTTAGAATTTGTTTAAAATATTTTTTATTTTGCTAATAATTTAAAAAAAAATTCTGGCCCATCAATTTCTTTCCAAATCGGGCACGAATCACGCATGCAATTTGAATTTGATACCACTGAAAGAGAGGCTAGAAATTGCTAAATGACAAAGACTTGTCACTAAGTAATGGATTAAATGCCATCTTAAATAAATAACATGAATTATGAGGAATTTATCGCTAGCGCGGTTATTGACGGAAAAAACGCAAATTGCAGCATCAGTGGCAGAATATGACTGTGAAAAGCTTTCTGAAACTAATTGAAGCACATTATGTGATAAACTTTCTTCAGAAGATGATGGTGAAATTGGAGAATTTCCTACAAATACTGAGATGAGGAATGTCCTACAATTATGAACAATTATGAGGGGTGTAACATCGGTTAAATAATCTTCTTTAGAAGCAAAACAGTTTATGCATATTTTTTCCCTCGTGTAAGAAATTTCTGAAAAAAAAATAGAAAAGAACAAAAACCAAGCCATACCAAGATGTATTGACAAACACTGGGCTAAAACGAATTTTTTGTTTTCAGTTAAAAATGAATCCATCGATGGAAGTGGAGGACCTGAAGAAGAGGTATTGTGGTCGTCTGCAGCATTCTTTGTTCCTGTCTCTACTCCTCATCTGTTTGTTCTATGGGGCTAGCTTCTTAGTGTTGGTCACAGTAGTTTATCCACATGTAAGTTTCTTAATCACTTGGCCATTATCTCTTTTCTATATTAAAAAATAAAGAATTTTTATGTATGTATGTTGCTCACATTACGGAGAAACGGCAGCACTTTAGAACCACCCGATTTAGAACACTCATAATTCTCTTCCTCCCCCCCTAACGTGGACACTTCGATGCCCAAGTTTTGAATTGGGCTTTTTTATCTATTCTATATTTTATGCAAATTTAAGGAACTTTTGATTAAACGCTCAACGATTTAAAAAAGTGTGTTTTCTATTAAGCAAAAGGTAATACATTTGTCTGCCAAATTTAATAAAAGAACTCAGTGAAGTAAAAGAAATGTTTTGCCACTGTCCAGTATAAAATATTTTTATTTTCGCGCCAGTTTCTTACCGTTTGACAAAGAGTAAGATATTTAGTTCTTCTTTGAAATTTATTGTTATTGATGAAAAAAGTAAGAGATTCAAAATTAATAAATTCAGATTTGTTTCGATTATTATTATTTACTAGTTGTACCCATGAAATTGCATTAATTGGATTCGTTAAAATTATTATACATTTTGGTACTTTTCCGTATTGACGGAGAAAGGACAAAATTCGTCAAAAAACAGCGAATATGTGCCAACTTTGGCGCCATACAAAAATGAATCGCTATTGCAACCATATGCTATCGCTAAGTTTTTCAGAATGCCTGTAAATACGCTTACCGTATTTTTGAGGATTCAAACCCATGATGCATTTTTGAAGTTACTTGAAAGTTTTAACAGTTTACTGAAGCATGAAGCTTTATTTATTTAGTTGTTTTTTTCACTAGACATGATATTTTCTTTTTTTAAGAAATGCTTTGTTATGATTACATCATAAATTCACAACAACAAAGTTCTAATTTAGTTTTAACATTTAGCAGATGTTTAACAGTAGGTACTAAAAGTCCACGCCTTTCTGCAAGCCAAATATTTCCTATAATCCCAAATACCGTCTCAAAAGAAGCACATGTCTCAGGCAAAAACATCGAAAACTCAACCAATTTAGAAATATTGCAACATGAAGTATCGGTCTTTTGAAACACTTTAAAAATTAATTTCCACTTTCCTTCAATAGTATCTGGCACTGTTTCTAAACCTGAACCACAACCTTCCCCTTGGTTCTGAATTACCTGTTTCAACAATATACGTTCATCAAATACTAGATCACCAATATTTATGGAATCTTTTCTAACTTCATTAATATTAATCACTTGTGAACTTTGTTCTAAATCAGACCAGACAATTTCAGTTCTCAAATTTATTATCTGAAACTTAACTAACTTTATCAAAACTGGTTATCCACAACTCTAAGTTTGGCATTAGAAATATAAAAATTGTCTGCGCTTAAGAAGAATTTTTGTTCCTGAACATCATTATTTTCTTTTAGAGTGTATAGCAAATCTTTGGCAGAAGATGGTATTAACGTGTGGGTTTTTCTTTCCTGAAGTTAAAAAATTAATTCAGAACAGTCTGAAATGCTTCTGTTGCTGTGATAGAATTTGTTTCCAATTTCAGAACTATATTATTAAATAACTATAGAATCCCATGTAGAAATTTTGAAATCAGTCCACTTTCTACATTATCAAAAAAATCAAATAATAATTTTGACGTTTGTCATAAGATACGAAGTATGATTTTTGGTCATCAAAAACGGAAAGAATTCTTTCTATTGCAGGTAACAAACTATATCATCCTGTGCTGCTATGAGATAATACTTTTTTCATAAACTGTTTCCACAAATTCACAAAACTCTAGAAGTTTCTAATTTCTTTCCTTCTCGTACTGTATATTTGTGAGAATGTTTATAAATTTGTATAACAACAACTTCTATGTCCGGGAGACACATGCTGTTTGTATTAAATTTTGTAGGATGTGGGCTGAGCAATCAATTCCTAAAATACACTGCTGGCCACCGTAAATGCAACACCCTGAACGAAGCATGCAAATAACATAAAATTTACAACATGCATTAGCGGAGGTGAGATATGCAACTGATTAGAATTTCAACGCAGACGCATACGCGCGCCTGTGATGCCACTTCAAAGCGCTATTTAAGGCTTGGAGTTTTTGACGATTTCAAGTTCGGCAATTGAGTTTTTCTTCTGGTGTTTCCAAAAAGCGATCAATTATGCCTCGTAGTAAACAGAGATCATCGTTTGATAAAGTATTTGAGTTCGACAGAGGAAGGATAGTGGTCTACCGAGAATGTGGATTACCTTTCAGGGAAATCGGTAGTGGTGTTGGACGAAACTAAACAACTGTAATGCAGATATGTGGCCGTTGGATACAGGGTGGGTACGATGGACCGACGTGTTCGATCGCATTCACCTCAGTGCACCATTTCACGTGATGACAGGAACATTGTGCGCATGGCAGTGACGGATCGCTCAGTCACATCACGAACCATAGCACAGCACATTCAGTATGTAACGCATCATCCAGTGTCTGCGCGTACTATTCGACGCCGTTTGCAGCAGAGTGGTCTGTCCACAAGAAGTCTATTCCTTAGTCTACCCTTGACGCAGAACCACAGACGTCTCCGCCGCCAATGGTGCGATGAAAGAAGGATGTGAACGGCAGAATGGAATGAAACTGAAGAGTCACGCTTCTGTCTGCAACACCACAATGATCGGATTCGAGTCTAGAGACACCGTGGAGAAAGGATGCTGAACAGCTGCGTCATGCACCGCCACAGTGGTCCTGCACCGGGTATTGTGGTATGGGAGGTGTTGGATATCACTCTCGCACTGCTCTAGTGCGTATTGCCGATACTTTAAACAGCCAGCTCTACATCTCCGAGGTGTTGTAGCCAGTTGACTTTCCTTACCTTCAGAGCTTGCCCACAGCCATATTTCAACAGGATAATGCGCAACCGCACGTCCCACGCATTGTCCAAGGTTTCTTCGTCAATCGCCAGATTGAATTGCGTCCCTGGCCGGCTCGCTCTCCGGATCTTTCGCCGATAAAAAACATGTGGTCCATGGTTGCTGAGCGATTGACCCAGATTACATCCCAAGCTGCCACATCAGATCAACTTTGGCAACGTGGGGAAGTTGCTTGGTCTGTTGTACTCCAAGAAGACATCCAAAGTCTCTGTGAATTAATGCCGAGGCGTGTGACAACGGTGATCTCCAACAATGGCAGCTACTCTGGCTACTGATTCTGGAAAGAACCACATTGCACAGAAGTCTAAAAATTTAATCATTTGATACTTGGTCAGCATGTTATCTACTAAATAAAATTTGTTGTGATATCTCTTGTCTTTCTTGGTGTTGCAATTTGGGTGGCCAGCAATGTATGTCTATCTAAATCACTTTGATCTTTTCTGAGCACATTTTCATTCCCCTATCTGTTCACACCACCAACATTTCTTGCACTGTTATCAGCAGTATAACAAACCAACTTTCCTTCAAGTTTGTATTTTTTCACACACAGTAGTCTTATGTTTCCTGAAGCAGTATCATTAACAACACTCCTAAGTTTAAGTGTTTTCATGTGGTCTTCAATCTCACCCTTACGTTTATGTGCAACAGAAAATTCTCCCGTACACAAGTGTGCAATAAATACCTTCATTTTTACTATCATTACAAAATTTCAAAATTTGTATTCCTGTTGCAGGTTAATTATAAACACATATTTACGTTTTCCCATTGCTAAAGGATGAGACAAAAAATGAATAGGGATAAAATGATCGAAACCGTGTAGAAAAGTTACTTCATACACGAAAACAACATAAACGCATTGCTCCCGTTGTGTTGCCAGACGACAAAGTAAAACCTTGTAGCGATACCAGTAGCCATACGTTCGTCAAAATCGGCGTCAAAGCTTGCTTTAAATTCTACTGAGAGGTCACTGCCAAAATATTTAAAAACGATGTCTAACATATAGATCTAAAATTTAAGAATATTCTCACCAATCATAAAAATCCCAAACCCCGGACATTTTTCCAAACCCGTACATTATCTCGAACAGCACTAAAGAACCAGGACTGTCCGAGATAATCCCAGACGTATGGTAAGTCTACGTATACGCCGTATTTTTAGCGTTTTTTGAAAGGAGACAAGGTTAGTACTCCTCTTGACAGGAGTACGGAAAATGGACGGAAAATGGCCTTTGGCCACGAACATATATACGGTTAAAGCACTACCTCTACTCTGCGGCAACTTAACCAAATTTTCAATAGCAAATTTGTTAATTATGCAGTTGATACGGCTGTTATAACGAAATCAATCAGGCTTAGCTGTGCAACTGATTTACAATTCAGTTTGAACATAGTTGCGCATTTGAACATAGTTGCGCAATGGTACGGCTTACAGAAATTTAAACTTAGTGGAGACAAATGCAGCGTCATACTGTTTAGACGTTACAAGAACAACCAACAAGTAAATCTAAACCTCAAGATTAATAATCAGACTGTTCCGGTTCTTCATTCCATGAAATATTTAAAAGCCGTTTTAGACAAAAAAACTAAATTTTAAAGAGCATGCAATATATGCCTTAGATTTGTGCGTCAGAAGACTATGTTAGTCTAAATTCGTCTTGTTTTATTCTACGCTGCCTCCGACAAAATAATAATAGATTGGAAGCATTATCTGCCGGAAGTTTTTACTCATAGCATTTTAAACCGAGCTTCCCGTAAAATCGGAAGGCTTAATAGAAGAGAAGAAATGTTATTCAAGAAGAGGTTTGATTACTGATTGTTTATTAGAAAACAAGCATCGTTTCCTCCAGAATTCAGCAAGAAAGACTCTGCGGTAGTTCTGGCGTAATCTCTGTATCTGTTTCACTTAACGCAATTTTTTTTGCAATAAATAATTCATATTTCATATTCCCAAGACTAGTACATTTAATATTACATAAACTCTATTAATTATTCACAACTCTATTTCAAAGGCAATTTATGAAAAAAAAATTGAAATTTTCTTCATGAAATTATAAAGATTTTTCACTAAAATTACAATATGCATAAAAATGTTTGATTATATGTGTTTTAACAAAATAGCACAAAATATTTAATGTAACAATGTGTTTCTAGTCTCATACTTGTACAGAAATATAGACCCAAAAAGAATACATTGTGGTTTTTTTCATGTAAGCTAAATTTTCACACAATTTTAGTAATGCAAAAAAGATTCCTTGACTTGTATGTCTTGCCTACCTAATACACACATTAAATATTTCAACGTTTACTTCATTTAAAAAAACGTACCTTTTTTATTTGCGAAATATAATGAGTACATTTTTTAAAACATAAAAAAATATTCCTTCTGCTCAACCACATCATATTAGTAGAAAAATTGGAAATCGAATCATGCAAGATCTCTTTTAAGTAAGGTATGCTCAAATTTATTAGTACATAATATTAAAATGATAAAGATCTACATGAACAAGCTTTAAAAAGTATTTCTAAATTATAATCAAAAAACAAATTTTCAAAAATACAGATTTAGTAGAATGCAATGTGCATCTGATGTAAACACACTGAGCCAAATTATCAAGTCTGAAATTATTACTTTTCAGTCTTTAAGCACATTGCTTTTTAGGATAAAAGTAAAGATAGAAAATCAATTTCACGCACAGGAAATCCATTTCAGAACTATTTAACTGTCGAAAAATTTCGCTGAATGCATAGACAAGTTTACACGTGCATGGCTTTACTGCTATTTCCTTTCATATTATTTCATATTCATAGTCAATGTTCGTATTTTATTTTTCATTATAAACATCTAAACAGTAAAACATAGTAAAAATTGTAATATTGTAAATTATTAATTGCATTACTAGAGCCTACTATCCACCAAGACGATATCACAAACATCCCATAACAACATTCACAGGAACGGCGACTTATTGCTTCTTCTCAGAGCGGGGGAGGGAAGAGAATTTTTTTTCCTTACGTCAGCTTTAACGCGGAGAAAAATAGTTTGAACACGGTAGTGTTAAAGAGATGATGGTTGATACCGGTGTTTATTTGTAATATCAGAAATGTTGATATATGCATATATAAGTGTGTATGTGTGCGTATTCAGAGAACCAACTCGTGGCGAAATGACCTCTCTAAAATGACCGCCTCTGGATGAGACCAGTATTTCTGAACACTTAAGCATATTTTGGTATTGAAATATTCCTTCTATAAGACGACCACCCACAAAGAAAATTCCGGAAGTGGAACTGGTCGCCTTAGAGAGATTCATTTCATAGAGGCAATCTCCCTAAGACGACCGCCTCTAAAAGATTAACTTATTTCTGAGAACATAAGTATATATTGGTATTGAGCATCAATACAAATCTTTGCAAGGCGACCACTTGCAAAGATACATTTTTATGTGTAGCTGTTCGCCTTAGAGAGACCTCGTTGTTTGTGGTGTATATGATTACTGTTACAATTTCCGACAAAAGATTTTAAGAACTCAAATAAATGAGCATATATAGTAAAAACACTCTCTAAAATGACCGCCTGCGTTTCCAGGTGACTCTTATGGTCTTAAAGAGATCATATTGTCATTCTTAGAAATACTGATTGTTTTAAAGAAGAGTTGGGGAAGAGAGGGTTCACTGTATGTTTTTTAACTTTTATTTCTGTTGGTTACAAAACAGAAATAATCTTATTTTCAACAGCATCCAAATAAATTAAATAAAAGTAAATAAATAAATAAACAAATAATTTAAAGTAATCAGTAGACAACAAGAATACCAATAAATTTTAGTTTACTGACACCAGTATTAATTTCATTGTTTAGGAGAAGTCTAGTAAAGTCAGTTAGAAAATTAGAATAAGCACATATAAACAACAGAAGATTTATTTGGCATTTATTTGTATTATATTGATACCAGTAAGAAAACCAGTGAAAATAAATACAAACCAATACAAACCAGTAGAAAGATTTGACATTGATGTTGATTGTATGGGTGTCAGATGATACCAGTAAGAAAAACCCACACAGATCAATAGAAACCAGTAAAAGTCAGTAGAGACCAACAGAATTCTATGGATATTAGTAGAAAGTTTTACTGGTTTCTATGGGGCATTTTGAAACCAGTAAGAAAAACCCACAGAGACCAACAGAAACCAGTAAAAGTCAACACAAACACATGGAATTTTATGGGTACCCATAAAAATTTTATTGGTTTCTATGGGGCGTTTTTAGCAGAGCTTGTAATATAATAAGACTTGTACTGATTGTATTAATGGAATCTTAAAATTTACAAATCTAAATACGAAAAAATAACATCTTTAGTCTTTCACAAAATAAAAGTGAAACATAGGATTCCATTTTAAAGTGCTTAACAAATCGTTGCCATTCAAGCAAAGACAAAAAAATTCTAAACATAGAAGAATTAAAGATTCCAGTATTTTCCAGTGTTTCCGAATACTTCAATTAATATTTCTGAGTATTAACAGTTCGTGCAAACTTCGTGAATAAACATCTCGGAGGAAAAAAATAAGCAAAGATTTAGAACCTTTTTTTCAATTCCGAGTAGTAAAACTTTTTACAGGACAAGATATTGAGAAAAAATGCGAATATCTTCATTAATTTACATCCCAGACATAAATAATGTAGCGAATATAAAAAAAAAAGTAAGGCAACACTTAACATTTTGCAAACAAACATGGATCAGCTGAGAATGTCCACGCCACATTTTTTTCTCTTAGGCTTTTCTAATATACAATAGCGTGATATTATAATTATAAATGGTTTCTCTTTCATCAAAGATTTTTCCACACTGGCTAGTGTCACATAGTTTAATATTCAGAATGTCTTTTGTTAAGTTATTTCATTTCATGGTGCTGTCAGTGTACATGATGCCAGCAGTGTATAAAAGCCAGCATTCTATAGAATACAGTAAGACCCCGCTTAACGCTGTTTCGGTTTAACGCTCTTTTATTTGAATTGTGGGATTTCCCGTAATTGCACGCAGCGTTAGGCCAAAGAACATCTATGTAAAGAAGGAAAGGTTCCATAGACGTAATGTAAACCAGTTTGCTATTACGCCGCTGGAAAGCGGAGGGAAAATTCGCCAAGGGATTTGGCGATGGAACCTGCCGGCGAGAATTTCCCCCTCCGTCATGTATACAGGAGATTGAGGAACACGTGTTAAGAAGAAACCATCTCTGAAAAAACGTTTCTTCTTTGACATTTCGCGATAATTTAAACTCGGATTTTCGTACTTGTTTTGCTCAAAATAACTAATTCATTAATTAATTTACTTGAGCGAAAAAATTATTTTCTCTTCCTTTAAAGTTTAACGAAATTTCAAACGATATTCGTTTTATGAACTCTTGATGAACGTGACCTTCGAACTTCAACGCCGGCTTCGAGCTTTGGCGACAGATATTTCACACATACGCGGCTGTTTCCCTCTACGTTGGGAAGGAGCCACTCCTGCTGCGGAGAAATTTTCCTTCTTAACATTACACATTATTTGGTTAGGCTTCCCGATATCGGAAGCAGTTTATCTGTGTTTCTTCTTTCTTGAGGTGTTATACGAACGTATTTTTTATCGTTTCGAACATTTATTGACTTTATTGTAAGTATAAATTTATATAATGTAACGATTGATATAGTGACAAATATTATAATTTTTAGTTTTTATCATGGGTGATAATAAAAAACACGAAAATGAAGTAACAAGAAAAAGCATTTCACTAGAAACTAAAATGCAAGTGATTAGAAAATTAGATACTGGTGAACGCCAATCTCAAATTGTTGCTGCATTGAATTTGGCAACTTCAAGAATAAGGACTATTCTTAAGAATGAAGAAAAAATACTGTCATCGGCAACTGCAACTACGACAAGCTCTGCAACTAGAATTACCCGTTCTGGAAATAATACGATAGAGGAAATGGAATATGGACTTTTTATATGGAACGCAATATGCCATTAAGCCAATGTATTATAATGGAAAAGCAAGGAGAATTTTTAATTACATTCAAGTTGAGGCAAGAAACAAGTGAAACTTTCGTTGCAAGTCGAGGCTGGTTTAATAGATTTAAATATCGAAATAATCTTCATAACATACAGATTACAGGAGAAGCAGCAAGTGGTGATACGAAAGCGGCAGCTAAATTCCCAGCGCCATTAGAAACAATAATTGAACGAGGAAACCATCCTCTAGAATTGGTTTTTAATGTTGATGAAACAGGCCTATTTTGGAAACGAATGCCAAAACGAACATTTCTGTCCCGTGAAGAAAAATGTGCATCAGGATTTAAAGCTGCAAGATAGCTTAATACTTCTACTGGGTGGTAACGCAAGTGGAGATTTTAAATTAAAACCGCTACTTGTTTACCATTCCAAAGACCCAAGAGCGATGAAAGGAATATTCAAATCAACTTTACCCGTAATTTGGGAGTCTAATGAAAAATCATGGATAACTATGAAAATTCTCCAGAATTGGTTCACTGAATTTTTTTGCCCGTCTGTTCTAGTTGAAGTGATTTTCTTGCCGCTTAACTAACACAACTGCCTTAATACAACTAATGGTTCAAGGCGTTATATCAAATTTTAAGGCTTATTACCTGCGGTGAACATTTAGACAGATGATTGAAAAAACAGACAGACAGAGAAGGCAAACAATCAATAAGAGAGTTTGGAAAAAACTACAATATCATGAATGCTGTAAAAAACATAAACCTTTCTTGGAATGAGGTAACAGAAAAACTGTTTGAAAGGGGTGTGGAAGAACATTTGGCCAGATCTAAGCAAAGGCGGTGACTCTGGCTCTGTCGATATGAATGAAATAGAGGAAGAAGTAAAGGAATTAGCGAAAGAAACCGGTTTATATGAGGTACCTGTGGAAGATGTTGAAGAAATAGTGTAAGAAACAGAAGCAAGTCTTTCTAATGATGAGCTCAAGGAAATAGCTGACCAAGAAGAACAGAAAAATTATGAAAGTACTGATTCTGAAGAAGAGCAAAAAGAGCTTTCAACAGCGTTTCTAAAAAACAGTTTCACCACTGTAACAGAAATTATGGACCAATTTATTGAAAATGACCCAAATTTTGACAGGAGTTCAAAGGCAAGGCGGAGTGTTATGGATGCCTTATCCACTTACCAACAACTTCTTACAGAGCGCGAAAGGAAAATGCAAATTACATTAGATACTTTCTTGAGAAAAATGCAGAAAACTAGAAATACAAAAGACACTGAATGATCTGAAATGTAAAAGACTTAGAATTTTATTTATTTTTATATTAATATTCGTTTATAATGTTTCTATATTTGTAAGAAATAAATTTTTGCTTTATTATTATAAAAAACACAGTTTATAAATTTAATGGTAAAATAGTTGACCAAATTTCTACCCATTTTTCCCTAACCCCATTATTTACATGATGGGATAACCTCGTTTAACGCTGTTTCATATTACGCTCTACTTTGATGGAACGTGTACCCCGCATTAAGCGGGGTCTTACTGTACCTATTCATTTTATAGAATGCGAAAACTGACGGGTAATGTACGAAATGATTCACACATTTCCTAAGACAAATCGGAAACGTATGGAATATATCTCATTCGTTTCGAATATCTATACATTTTATACATTCATGTGTGTTTCATATATTTAATACATTAATTCTGCAATTTCATGCATTGCTTTCTTTAATAAGATAGGCACAAATTTTGTTTCGTACAACTTTCATTTTTCTTTTCATATTTTCAATCAAAGTTTTTAATGGTATTCTGTCATTATTCATTCAAAATAACATTTGTATTTTTGAAGAAATTACGAATTTTAAACACTATATATCATGATCTTTTTTTCATACTTTTCCTAAGTATCATTTATCATTCTACACTAGTGTGTAAAACTTTGGCAACGTTTCAGATTTCCGCTGTAATTCCTCAGAAAATCAACTGGAAGGCATGAAATTCATACTACAGAATGAAAATTTAGTACTTTATGATGATGAAAATATAGTAACAAAAAAGTGACTAGAAGGCAAACAGTATGGAATGAACAGAGAAAGTTTTTATTGACAGAATGGCGTTGGTACAAAATACTGTCTGGCTAAGACGAAGAAAACAAACCAAATTCCTTAGTAAGGGATAGGCCTTTCCCAACTGCAATTGTTGCTTTACACTGTCTGTCGAAACTCACTCAAACCTGCACTGCACTGTCTGTTGAGTAATATATTTCCCATTCTTCAAGTAGCATCTGTTTCAGTTGTCTGGTGTTTTCCAGCGAGAGCCAGACGTATTTCTAAAGTATATACCACATGTGTAATGGGATTTAAATCAGACAACACGCTGGTCAATCCGTTCTGTGGACATCATCACTTTCCAAGACTTCCCAACAACCTGAGTCCTGCGTGGTTATGCAGTGTCATCCAAAAGTAAAGTCAGGGCCAATGGCACCACGGAAAAGATGCTCGAAGGGGAGGATAATATCATCAAGTTATCAATGTCCGGTATGTAAACGTCTATTGAAAAAGGGGAGCTCCGTCCGTCTGTCCATCCATCATAATGCCTCCCAATACAAATACGGCAGGATCACCTAACGATCTCTTTCTTTGATGCTACTGAGATGAAATCGTGTCCCTACCTCTCCATATCAGCTGGGGCCTTTTATGAGACTGAAACGACTGTCATTGGTAAGAGGACGTAACTCCGTTGATGAACTACCGACATTTTTGTTTTCTACAGCATTGTAAACGGCTGCAATAAGTCTGGTCGAAGGTCTAACCGAATATGAATTTGTCTGTCTACAATAAACCGGAGAGCATCTGCTAAACAATATTACCCGCTGTCCGATTTCGATCTCTTTTCACCTGCAGATCTATATATCCGTCATCTGCCACGTTCTTTTCCTTGGCCGATCACCAGCACCCTTTCTTACAGTTGTACCTATAGTTTAAAAGGCTTTTCAAGCCAGTTCCAAACTCTGGAGCGACAGGCGAGAAACTACGCCCCTCCCCAGGCTTGTCAGTTGTTCCACTACGTTTAAATGTGTCCTCATATTTTCCTTTAGCCATAGTGCCTGTACATTCTCATTTTCGCTTGCAGAAGGGTGCCTTTAAATGCCCGTTCCTTTTTTTTTCATTTGACGTTGCATTGCACTCCGTGCTCTGAATCCTCGAATTTTGCGAACTCTGATGCACCTTATGAAAACATGATGATGATATTTATATATGCGTCACCTTTTTTACTGAGTTGGCGTTTCATTATGTCAGGACTGTGTGTTCGGTGCATACTCTTAGCGAACATATTCGTGAAGTAAACTAAGTCCTGATTTTGAACAGGGAGCTGAATGCAGCTATGTTCTGTGGTAGAAAACAGTGGTTAAGTGGTAGAAGAACTGCACTTAAGAAGGATTTAAAATCCTCTTTTATTAAACCACAATTATATACAGCCACTTCCTAACTCGGGAGGGATACAGAAAATAATGACCGCACTTGGGTCTAAACTGAACAATCAAATAATTTAAACTAAAGTTAAATAGAAATTAAGTAATCGTTGCTCACAGAGCTATAAACGCGAGGTTGGCCTCTATGCTAAAGGGTGCGTAGCAAGATTTAACTAATACTAACACACTTAGATTTACTTCAATAAATAATAGAGTAACAGCGCTAAGGCTTAGAATTTAAATACTAACTAGTCAGGCGAACTTCGAACAGAGCAGCAGTGATCTGAGACTAAAAGCTCTCTCACGCCGAGAAGTTCCTACCTATCACTTAAATACCAACTTGGCTCCACTTCAAATTAGCATAAAGCTGAAACGCGCGCTCATTCTAACGGGAAGTTGAAATAAGAAATCATAGGAAAGGAAAATTATAAATAAAACTTTGTTAGTTTAAACTAAAACCTTACAATTATACTGATCGCTAAAAGCTCTTTTCAACAATTTCGTAGTTGTATGTTGAAAAACGAATTCGTCGTTCAACTTTTGCGCGCTAGTATGTGAGAATGCCTAAGTAGAATATGTACAATGTCCAGGTAAAAATACATAATAATGCATATAATAATTCTCATAGTTCATACTTTGCTTAGAAATGTCAGGTATTTTATAAATTGTCTATCTATTTTATGGAATGCCAGCTTTCATATATTGCCAGTTACATATAAATTTCATGACTGAGGAGTACGTTATGAAAAAAATAAAATTGTCTCCGTCAGTTAACTTCAGAGAAGGCCTTTTCGGAAAATTAAATTTCGAACAAGGTGATTGAAACGTGTTGCCGCTCTTTGCATTAAAATAAAAGTTTCTTATTGTATAAACATTATTGTTGATGGATCGGAAAGCTTTATATAGCATTCCGGTAATGCACGAAATTGAATTCAATTATGCAGCACTCATGCGAGGAAAACGTTTAATTTTTTCCCGTGTCCATCTTTTTTGCAGTTCGTTATTATGGAAGTTTGATCAATTTATGAAAAAGATATCATCTTTCCTGTAAAGGAAAGGAAATTACATTCTTGATGGAGCTGTCAATTGACGCTGACTGGAGATAAATAAATAAATTCTTCAAGAAATTTAAAATGCGGTGGATGAAAAGAGATAATGGATTTTTGATGCTGAAACATTTGCTCGACGGAAATGCCACGTAATGCGATAAACTTTCTAGCCGCTTAAAGTACGAAAAATTCTACTGGAGTAATAATTTAACTGCCTTAAGTTTATCGACTATTTACGGAAATGCTCATTTCGGAAAATGCTTGGAAAACTCATCCCAAAAATCAAATGATATTTATAAGAGTAAGAATAAATGGAATATACTTTAGTATTAATCAATAACGCATATAAATAAGCGACATCTTTTACTTTACTTTCTTTTCCTTTTTTTCAAGCTAAATAATTTCTGATGGTCAAGCAGAATATTACCTTTTAAATAATGTGATGATTTATTACAGTATTTTCTCGCGTATGTTACTTTTTAGCTTTTTAGGGCCAGGTTCTGAAAATCTTAAAAACATTCTCGTTATTTTGCCCTTCCTCAATGTGTTCAGAGAAAGAGCTCCAGTAAATTTAAAAATGGATTCCCTCACGAAGCGATTGTTTTTCGTTTTAGTAACAAACATGTAGTCAACTATTTGCGAAAATCACGCCAAACCTTTCTTTTGTAACCATGGACTTTATGCTAGCCTCATACAAGAACCAACCAGTCACAGAAATGGAAACATTACAGACATCAGTCTGCGATTTCACGTTCACATTCTGTAATTCCTGAAGGATGATTTGAGGCCTCGAGAGTAACAGAGACCACAATAAGAACCGGCGAGATTCAAGTAACAGAGGAGAAGAAATGAAGATATTTTATTCGACATTTGTAATGTTAATAGTATTGCTATGATTCCTTCTGTAATGTAGGTTATTTTAAAGAAATAATACTGAGATAATTACCAGTGGTTTATCCGGGACTCGTGTTGTCATGTTCTTATTGTAACCGCTTCCTACGGAAATTACATGATTCGCATAATTTTCCTTTCTCGATTTTCTATCGATAAAATTAGTAAAAGGAAAGATAAAGAATTAGCAAAAAAGGGTAAAATACGCTAGAGATTTTCATTTTGCAATTAGTCAGTGATCATGGACTGTGTTTTACATTTTCATCATTTATGTGAGTTTACAAAGTTTTCGTAATGAAAGTGCCAAATGCTGTTTTGAAAATTTTTGTCTTTGAATCAGATACCCTCAGTTTTACATTTCAATCTTTAGAAGATCCAAGCCTTCGTTAACACGTTTGCTTAAAATACTGAAACGCCTGAAATTTCATTTGAAATTCGCGAGAATTTTTGTTCCCCTGTATATTAATGAACAAAGAGTCCTGAAAGTTTCAAATGATATCTTTTCGAGTTCCCATTCCATTTGCCTCTGACTGTATACTAAATGACTTTAATCCTGAAGATAAAGAAACCACAAAAGAATCATTTTGCAAAGACTGTCAACAATAAAGATGCACTGATACAGTGCAATAAAGGGAAACTATCTTTAACTACTGTGTACTTTAGGGAGAGAATAGAATCACAGCATGGAGATCTCAGTCATTCGAGCGGCTGTTAGTTGTTTCAATCAAAGGCCGTCTTGGGTGTTTTAGTCTGGAAAGAATTAATAGAAAAGAGAAGAATGTTCTTTCAAACACCCTGGAAAATTGCGAGTAATTTATCAAATCGACGTTTCTCTGTTATTCAATAATGAAGAATCGATTTGTATGCATGTTTGTATCCTTCTCATCCTCTGGAAAAACGACGGCGCCTGGAGTCACCCAATACATTTTTCAATTTTCGGAGAATTTTCAATACATATAGTCCTCCATCCGAACATGGAAAAGCCTGAATTTCGGATGTTTTCTTATTTTTTCCATACTTAATTTATTATTTATTTCATATTGTTAAAATTTAATAACATTTCAATTAACAAACACAGCGATTTGAAAGTCAGCAATTGAAATACCGTTCGAACTCGGCTATCTGAAAGCAATGAATTGCCATTGCCCGAAATAAAGTACTATTATCTTCCCACGCGCCAGTGTGTTGCCGTTCGTAAAGTGTAAGTTACTTATCTTTCGAATTTAAGCTGTATGTTGCTAAGTAACAAACTCGCGCAGATGATTTTGACCTATTAATGAGCATTTTGAACAATAAGTAAAGCGATTTGAAAGAAATGAACACGGTCCTTCAAAATGTTTTTTCTACTTCTTAATCTGAGTAGCCGCTTGTGGGGCCAGCGCCTTAGAAGAATTAATATAAAAACGAAAAAATATATATATATGATTTTTATGAGTATAGCTAGCCTAACTGCATGAAAATATTGAATATTTACGATTAAATAACTGGTATTTTAAATATAGGTTTTATTTAAAACTCAAAAATATATTTATTTAAAACAGCCAGTTATTTTATGTTTCGCATCTGTACTGTCACTTTTCTCTTTCCGTTTTCCTGCCAGAATGCAAATTTTAGCCGCACGTATTTAAGTGAGGATTTGAGATTGCTTTAGTTAGAGCATGTTCCGTCTTTTACACCCTTCTTGCGTTTCAGTTTGCTAATGCATAACGATAAGTCACTTTTGACTTAGTGTATGTTACGAAAACGTGTGAGACTCTATAAAGCAGTCATATCAACAAGTCGAAAAAATATTCTATTATACATTTACGTTTATTGTTGTTAATCCCTTAATCTGTTATCCTGCAGCAAACAGATTCAATGTTAAAGTTAAATATCTTACACACTAAATGGTAACACGCTGGCTCATGGAATATAAAAGTATTTTTTTCAGGCATTGAGAATACATTGCTTTCAAGCAAGTTCATTGATTAAATTTGAATATAAGTATGGTACACTTTATTGAATGGCAACAAGATAGATGAGATAAAAACATTTTATTTGGAACAGGGCGAAATTGTGTTCAAAATTTGATTGCTTTAGGTATCGTCGTTTATCCGCAGTGCGAGGAACATGTAAATCTGCATGTAAACAGATTCTTCATAATTTAATAATAAATACAGATTTAAGTAAAAATCTCTTTAAATCATAAGGTATCTAATTAAAAAATTAAATACTTTTATGAAATTACACTAGGGAACTCAATAAAATTATTAGCCCAAATTTTGAATAATGTAGCCCTACGCCCGAACATGTGAACTTGGAAGTGCAAATTTTGAATTTCAAATTTGTTTTATTATTTCTCTCATATTTTATAAAATTTCAATGAATTTGTTATTGACACACAACGATCTGGAAACGAGTAGTTTCAAAACTGTTTGAAATAAAAATTTTTTTTAGCTCGTGAGTCTCTTGCCATTCGGAAAAATCTAAGATGTTTATCTTTCAGTTTTAATTAACAGCTGGGCTTTACCAAAGCAATGTGTTGCCGCGCGTGGAAGTAACCACTTTTATCTTCCCGCGCGAGCATGCTGCCATTCAATAAAACCGGTATAATAAGGTGCTTTCAAATTTAATCTGGAAGCTTACTGAATAATAAACTAAACGATTGAAAAGCAATAAACACGGAGCTTAAGAATATTTTTTCTATTTTTTATTATGATTAATTTAAACAAATGTGCATTAAAATCGTGAGATGTATAATTAGAAAAATTCAATAATTTTATGAAATAAACTTTAGCTGGGCTCACTGAAATCATTACGTAATTTTATAGTAACTTTTTTAGAAGATCTTAAAGAAATAATATGCAAACATAAAAATATGTATGGCATTCCCTAACCCTCTATTGAAAATTCTGAATATATACTGGTTTTAAATATTTCGTTATTTTGCTGTTGAATTGAATTTTATGTGGCGTAAGTACGAAGAACGTGATATTTAATAAATAAATTTAACACACAAGAAGTTAATAATAAAGAACCAAAAGTATTGTTAGCAATCTTACTAATCAAACTCCACATTGATATGATAATCTTAGAAAAGAAAGAGAGACAGAAATATCTCAGAAAAGAGAAAAGTATAAAAATCGCTTAACACTGCATCGGGAATTCTAAACATATGCTGCTATTCAGCTTTTAAAAATTTTGTGATTTGAACTTTATGTGGCGTAGAGAAAATAATGCTTAATCAAAACTAAAAAGTGGGGAAAACGAAATGTGTTAGCAGGAGTGAGTGCAAGAGCAGATTTATAGACTCCAAGCTCAGCCAAAGCGTAAAAAACCTTAACAAACCCTTTTGGGAGATTGGACGACGGCTGAAATCTGAAAACTGCCAAATTTTTATTTTTTTTTTAAACACGTAAGTATTTTCGAAGTAGGAGTCATGAAAAATGAGCAACGCCTTCGCCGGGACTCGAACCACGGCCCTCTGGAATACGCGTCCAGCGTGCTGACCACTACATCACGAAGGCATGCAAAAAAGGTGGAAGAAAAGAAAGAAGTTGGGAGAGATTTTTTTTAAACATGCTTCCGCCTTCTTAGCTTGCCTTCGTGGTCTAGTGGTCAGCACAAGGGACGCGTATTCGAGAGGTCCGTGGTTCGTGTCCCGGCGAGGACATTGGTCATTTTTCACACCTCCTGTTTCAAAATATTCGAAAAACTCTACACTGGTGCCCTAACTAAAAAGTTGTGGATGACGATTCTCCACTACCGGGATTTGGCGATTGGGTCCCCTGAACTCCAGTCGCCCTTTAAAAGGAAGAATATATAAAGTATTTCTCCCACCTTTTTCGCATGCCATCGTGGTGTAGTGGTCAGCACCCTGGGCGCGTATTCCAGAAGTCCGTGCTTCGAGTCCCGGCGAAGGCGTTGCTCATTTTTCATGACTCCTGCTTCACAAAATATCTAATGTCTCTACAAACATTTTTGATGCTATTTATATTAGTTGATTAAAACGTAATTTATGTTATCTTTCTATAGTTTCCATGAGGAAATTTAGAATGCTCTTGGCAAAATTTCTTTAGCGAAGCCGTTGATTTGAGAGTTTTTTCTGACCAAGGGTTCCCAACAGTATTGTTCTGGAGCCCTGATGATCGATTACATTTTTAAAGGGGCAATGACGATCAGTGGTTGATTGGGAATCGATAGTCCAATAATCCTCAGCAGTGATATTCAAGATCGCACTGATTATCCAAATACAAAAATTATTAATAAAAATTTGGCCCTGTCAATAGTTCAGTTAAACTTGTACTTAAAATTAAAAACACTTCACATAAGAACACCACAGTGGACTATATCACTAATTTTTTATTTGTTTAGAGTGCCGAATAACTCACATCTCTCAGTGGCATCTCAGAACGTACTAAAAACTCTCAATAGAAGTGGCCGCGAGGTGACGCTACAAAACAAGCATCGGCGTCATATCTTGGAGCGTTTAGAACACAAATTATCACACATACTTTAGAGATGGTGCCTCTGGCGTCAACATACCGCCAAGCCTTGAATGTTGCAAATGTTCAATAATAAATTTAGAAACACTGTTTGTTTGTTTGTGTGTACCAGCTCACCCACCTGATCACAAGTTGCTAAATTAAGCTGTTCCAGTTATAGGTGCAAACACAGAACATATGCTAAAGCAGAAATCGTACAGTTGTTCGATTATTATTGACATGATTCATAACCTTTCTTGCTAGACTTATCGCTTTATCAAAGATTGAAAATCCATTCCCGTTAAAAAGTTTCATTTATGATTATTTTTTTGCTTAATATGTTTTAAAAGTGAGCAGGTTTCCACGAAATGCTTAGCATCTCCAATTTCGATGCAGCTGCCGCAGACATCAGTTTAAATCTTTTAAACTACACAGCACAGGAAAACGTCGTGACTCGTTAAAGTTTGATTTAAATCTATATCATTATATTTTTGTTTTTTTTTTTTTTTTTTGGTTACCAGTCTACTCTTATCGGACATTTCCCCTTTTTCCTTCCATAATTTGTAGCTGTAATTTTTCCTATTTGATCCTTGCAGCTCAAATGATTTCGATGCCATTATAGCCTCTTTGGCCAATGCACCCGCTCTCTAATTTCGAATAAAACACATATATGCTTTTATCAGCTCATATCAATTATATGCCTTTCCAGAAGTTCAAAATAAGATTCTTTTATATCGAATACCGGTTGTAGGAAAAAATGTCACCCGGAAAATAAGAAATGGAAAGATGGGCACCGGAAAATTAGGAAACGGAAAATAAGTCACCATTCTTTTGCAATGAGAAAAATAAGGGATGTTTGGAAATATCGTCAAGATGGGATGGTAAAAAAAGAGGGTTGACCAGCGGGTCATGATCATTAGTGATTGTTTCCCTCGTACCCCATGTAGTTATAGCCTTAAGCTGTTTTTCAGGGGTGAAACATTGTCGCATAACTGAGCGTTAAAAGCAGTATTATAACAAACCGTTGTAGATGAAATTTAGTCACAGTTTGCGATAAGAATATTACTTAATTTTCAGCTAATTAAGTGTCGCATATTTTTTTTCTGATTTGATTTTAATTAAAAATAACGTGTTTGCACAGGAAACAATTGCTTAATTTTGCATTTAAGTCTGAATAGGAAAACAAGAAAATTACAGTTATTAAAAATTAAGAGGTTTATTTCAAAATTATATTAAAATTTTAAAATGGATCCTATGGACACGAAATTAAGATTTAAATATTTAATACACAATGTGGTTCATTGTATATTAAATGTTTAAATCCAAATCTTCCAAAGCCCACCAGCGGCCGAGCGGTAAAGACGTGGGTCTGTTTCCTAACTGAAACGGGTGAAACAAACGCGGGGAAGAACATTCTTGCAGACAAGTAGGAAAAACCTGCTATCGAAATGACCTTGCTCGGCTGCAGCTAGCTGAACGTCTTACCCTTAAAACCTCCCTCAAGAGAGTCCGCTATAACGCTGCCGGTTAAATTAGAATTTGGCAGGTTTTCCCAACTCCGATTGGCGACATTATTTGGCGAGATTTTAGAGTTCCTTTTTTTCCGTTCCTTATTTTCCGGGTGACATTTTTTTCGTTCCTTATTTTCCGGGGGCTTTCTTTCCGTTTCCCTTTTTTCCGGGTGAGATTTTTTCCTCACACCCGAATACCAATTCATTTGTCTGGTTCGAGCAGCAGAGTGAAGATTATGTTGATAACCTCTCAGTACATATATATATATATATATATGATACATTGCTTATACTGCTGAATTTTAGGAGTCCTTTTATCCACTTTGCAGCAAAGCGAAATAAGTAGCTTGAATCTGCCTGAAATACCGAACTGTGTTCATTACACCTATGTTTCACAGTCTATCTCCGTGCCATATCATTGTGGTGCTGAGATATTATTAACGGTGAGAAGAAAACTACAAAGGCGATGTTCTAACCCACTCACGACCCATCAATATAAACATCATATTCATCTACCCGGAGACGATTTCTGTAATGCATAATAGATTTCCTCTATGTTCTTCCTCTAATACAAAATAGATCTCCTCTATGTTTAATGCTGGTAAGTAGCATTACAATCACGGTGCTTTAAATCCCTCTTTTGATGTTATGACAACAGTAGGAAATCTGTAGATAGGATAAACGGTAATAAATAACATAACATGTCAGTTTGGAAGAAAATGATAACGATTACCATGCGTCATTTTTAGACTCTGAGACTTTCAGATATAGTATTATAAGCAGTTAATATGAACTTTGTCTTTCTTGGAAACGCAGGAGGCAACAAGGGCAGGGTTCGAGGACCACAGACTGAGAAACGCTGATATAAACTATCAATTAATATTCAGTAGTTTTAGTTATCATGATTAGTATATTCACCACCAAAGACCGAATTTTAATGACATACGCTTTTTTTGGGGGGGGGGAGCTGAATATTTTCTCTTTTAAAGCATTTTTAAAGTTTTCAAGCATTTTGGAGCCATTTCAGAGCAGTTTATAGCATATTCTAGCAATCAAACTGCAAATGGAATTACCTATGAAATAACACTGTCTCAACTCATATAAACTCATTTAAATTGATAGGTAAATAAAGTAGGCATGTCCTATCCACAGAAAACTATTTATGTATTCTGTGAGTCCTATCATTAAACGCTTTACCACAATGTAAAAATGTCACTTTTAAGAAATTTTCCATACCGCTATTTCTTAGCTCTTTAAGGCATTTTGCACAAGTTCAATTTTATGGGATTATGTACAGAAGGAGAAAATCTATTTAACAGATGCTTTATTGAAATTACAAACCCACAACTGTGTTTAACGCGCTCTTTACCTCGTAAAAAACTCACTCTATTTCCCTTTTATTTAATTCCTTGTACGAAGTAAAGGAAGTATTATAATAATGAAGAATTTCGGGTATCGTATTTCTGCGAAAATATCTATTCTGATCTTTCGATTCCATTAACCATGTTTTCGGGTTACATGTGTACGTACGGACAGAATAAAGGACTCTTTTTCCCAAAATGGATTGTGAAATGGATTTAAAATTGATTGAGAAGAGACTTTTTTCTTGACGTCTGTATGTGGGTGAGTAAGTACTCACGCATAACTCAAAAATCTCGCATACTCAAACTCAGTAACTATACTCATTTTCTCGCATAACTCAAAACTTCAAGTAGCCTCAGAACGTTGAAATTTTGTAAATGGGACTGTTGTAACAAGCAGATATGCGCCTCTCTTTTTGGTTGCAATCGGCAGCCCCAAAAGCATATAAATGTATGCACATATGTATATATATCCTCTCTGTTACCAGCTTCGTTGAGCTGAGCTTTTTTCTGTTCTTATATGGTGGTTAATTGTGCATTTTTTGCTTTAAAAGTGATTGAAGCATATTGTTCTTATGTTCCGATAAGTTTTTTAGTCGTTCAGTTAATCTGCATGCAATAGTTGAAGAATTATTAACAATTAAAAGTTGTTTAAGTTCCACTAAGTCTAAAGATGCCGCCGTTTGTTTATATTTGAAAATTATTAGCATAGTGAATTAAGTCAGTTTCTGCACGAACTTGAGTGTCTTTTTGCCGAATGAGGCCAAAAGTTGTGTACCGAAAAATCTGTCTTTCTATCTAATTTTAATTAATTTAAACTCTAATTTTAATTGCAAAAATTGTTTTTAGAGGTTTTTAACACTATTCGGTGTTTTAAATTTTTGTTATTTTACAATTTTTAATGAAGATGTTTGGAGACTTTAGCTATTTTTTTCTTTTCCGCGAAGTGAGAACTGAATTGGTTGAATGAGAAATATATCTCTAATGAAATTCGTGGGAATAATTTTAAATGAAACGCAACAAAAAACGTGCATAATTTAATAGGCCATACAAGGAAGTCCTGTGGTGTCCACATCAGATTTTTTTGGGAGTGGCTCAGCCGGTATAATCCTATTGCGATTCAAATTCCACAGAGTGTTTTCACATTGCACTCAGCTTCTTATATGGCCTTTTAAATTATACACACTTTTCGCTGCTGTTCATTTAAATTTTAAATCCTCGAATAATTCTAACTTAATTAACCAGTCCCTTAATGAAGTAGTTGAAAATCCAAAACTGCAAATATTGAAATTAAATAACTAGGACAGTTTTTGTTGTACGGCAGTCAAACTTGCTTTATAAGTAGCATGTTTTCTAAGTGAGGGCCATTTTGTTGTATACACTAATACGTACCGCGCGGACTCCAACGAGTGCTTGTGTCGTGTCCCGGCATCCCCTGGAAACAACTGTAGGTAACCTATACAGTCTTCTATATCTTTAAAATGTTCAGGATTATCGAATGGCCCGCCCTGTGCGAGATACGGTCGGCAAGAAAGCTGTTTACTGCAGACATTCACTGGCAGATTTGTGAAGTTTACGGAGCTACTTTCATGAGTGAAGAGAAAGTGCGTAAGTGGGTCAGAAGACTTCAAAGCTGGCCAAGACAACATCCATGATGAGTTCCGGTCCGGTCGCCCATCTGTAATCACAGCTCATATGATGGTTTCAGTTGAAGCAAAAATCGAGAACAAACGCTTCGCCATAAGAATTCTTCAAGCGAATTTTCTGAAGTGTCTAGTCTAGGACGTCAAAAAGCCGTGACCTCTTGGTTTTCGGAGCAGACGGCGACTTTCTAAGAAGAGAGTATTCAAAATCTAGTTCTAAGGTATGATAAGTACTTAAACAAACTTTTCAACTATGTTGAAAAATGGAGAAGCATATATAGAATCTGAAAATAAATTCGGTTTTTGAAAGTTTTCTTTCGTTTGGTTTTTATTTTCAAACGGCCCTTACTTAAAAAACACCGTTCGTAGTATTTTTTCATCACTATTATAAAATTTTACCAAATATGCGTATAGCAACCGAGGCAGATCACGTTAAAAGATAGATTCTATTGTTTGCCAAAATTAATTTTCTTCTCAATTTGAATTTGCCAAAACATGAATATTTTCGACACTTAAAACATTTCTGCAGTTGGAAGTATACGACTACGACCAACAATAAAGGCCGGGTAAGGATATATAAGCTGGATAAGGGGCGTCGGTATATATATATATATATATACTTTTTATACAGCCGTTTGCCATAAAACAGGGAGATGCATAACAAGGTACTGTAGCAGTCCCTTACAAAAAATTTCGACGTTCTACGTCTGATCATTTTTAGTTATGCCAGGTGCATACATATGTGCATTTGTCACGAAAAATCCTTTTGAACCCATTTTACAATCCGTTTTATAATACAGAGTTCTTTATTTTGCCCGTACGTCCATACGTCCTGGAAAAAAATAGTGAAAATTGATTCGGGAACGATTAAAAATGGATATTTCCGTTGAAATCGGATAAACGAAATTCGTTTGCGATTATGGTACTTCTTTTACTTTGTGAAAGCAAGGAAAAAGGGGGGGAATTACGGGAGGCAATACGGTATTTCGTTTTGAATATCTCGATGATTCATCTGCATATTCAAACTAACGGGTTCTGAAAAAATCTAATTATGTGCTGCAGTATATAACAAGCTGCCTCATTTAGAGACAGCAAGATATTCAAAACTCTTTCGCAAAACGCTAAGAAAAGAGCTAAGTATTTTCTCATGGAAATCTGACAAGATCCAAAAATAGCTACTTTAAACCAAAGAAAAAAAAAGCATTTACTTTAGGTTACACACACGGAAA
>KK112932.1:278322-328331 GCA_000611955.2 Stegodyphus mimosarum | reverse complement strand
CTGACTTCAAGTTAGGGTATAAGGCCATTAGGGCTCAGGAGGTGTTCCATACTTCTAATAGCTCGCTGCATCATGTCGCAGCTGCTGCCTCATTTGCTCGGAACCACTCAACACCCTAGGGGGTGTGCACCGATAACTCATCCGTCGACTACGCAGTTAGAAGATTCTTCGGAAAGTCTCAATGGATCTGCTGAGTAGAAGAGGAAGTGCAACTCCGGGCGAGCGAATTTTAGATATTTTATAGCATGTCGTTTAACGTAAACCGCGGGTGTTCCCATTCGAAAATTCGGTTTTAGGTTACTACTATTACTATTTCTTGGATGATGAGCTGAGCTCCTAAGATAGAATCCTCGTTCTCTCTCATATACCCCCATACTCGTAGCGGAGAAACAAAATTATTTTGTAATTTTCTCTAAATAAATAGTTGCGTAAGTGAGGTAATGTTTTCGGTCCAAAAATTCGAGTCTGAGTTTTCAGTGAGTAAACACGAATTAGAGTTCTCTCATTTTTATTGTTTTTCAATGATGTCTGTATGTGTGTGACGAATTTCATTCATGATAACTTATATTAGTCCTCCAAAAATTTCTGTTAGTCCTGTTTTCAAGCTTCCTGCATTTATTTGAAGAGCCAATTATATTTTGGGTAAAACTGGACAATCGAAAAAGGTGCTTCACAAGAAGCCCTTAACAATCTTTAATCTACAACCGAAAGTGCATTCTGCTTGAGACTCATATTAACATCTAATGAAAAACCTATACTAAAATGTACTTCAAAATTTTTCAATTTTAGGAACTAATCATAATCAGAAGAATCATATAATAATGGGAATAACATATTAGATTTTGGTTAAAATAGATCACTGGAAAAGACACTTTACTTAAAACCCTCTAACCTTCAAGGCCGTATGTATACGGCCTAGAATATTTTTTGTGATATGTGTAAGATTTTAGGAAATTTGCTATTTCTTAGCGAAAACCCTGACCGGTCAGAGCGTTAAAGCTCTCAACAAGAGATGTTTGTGAGAAACAATTATTATGGCATAATCCAGAACTTCTCAAATTTGTACGCGAAACTCGTCTATATATGATCAACCGGAGATGGTGCTTTACTTAGTAAGACGAAAAACTCATTGGGTGCAAATTTTAAATAACACATTTCTTATGTACGTAATTTCTGCTGTATCGCAAATAAATAATCTAAATAAAAATTAAGCTCTCCTTCGTTATGTATTTTTGGTAAAGAAGTTCTATATTCCTGTATTCACCTTTCTTGTTGCTATCTCTTTAATACTCGTTTTCATTATTTCGAATATTTTGATCGCATGAATTCCTTGCGTGGCCGAAGACAGAAACGAAACAGCATCAAAAATCTTCAACTACAAAAGGATGTTTACACATTTTTAGAACTATTTGGGATCCGTTGATTTAATGTTTAAAATATAAAGAATACATTTTTTAAATGTTCGATCTCATAACTTTTTTCTCGAATTTCCTTTTACTAGTCTGCATCATAATTTCCATGAGAGAAGAACTTTTCAAAAGTTCTAGGGCTATTGATTGCCTCTTAAACTCCTTTCCAGAGTTCATCCATCGTGTGCTATTTTGCGCTTAGGAGGAGCTCTGTTTGATAGCTCAGAGGCCTAACAGTTCCTAGGTGAAACGTCGGGGAACTTCGTAGAAACACGTTCAAAAGGTATACGCTCAATATCTTTATCAATCTTCATTTTTTCAAAGAATACAGTGATACTTTTCGATGTATGACTTCTTGCTTTGTCTCAAGTAAGTTTTACTCTTTGAAAGTCATTGGGATAAAGACATGGAATTCCTTCTGCAAATATCGGACGTAAAGCCTTTTTCTTGATAGTACGTTGAGTTGATTTTAACACTTCCCTCCCCCCCGCACTGTTCTTATTTTTAAATTCCCGTTGCACACGAATCCTGTGAGAATCAAACCTGTTACTGAAGCATTCTTTGCATTGGCGAAACCATGTTTATACAATTTTTCTTCTTCATTTTCAATAATAAATAGACCTTTTTATATCGCAGTTATTTAGATAAACCAATGCCTCATCCAAGGTTACAATAAATTTCTATTGATTGCCTGCTAAAGAGTGTTCATACAGGTTTTAAAAATTGTTGCGTTGAGTCACATGTCTCGACGAAAGGTGGTGAACAATACGTGTTTTAGATTTTTAAAATTACAAGTCTTGGGTTATTATTTTATTTAATGTTACTACAGATCTATTTAAAGCTTTTGCAATTCATTTCTCTCATGCCAAATTTTCTCTTATGAGGGACGATTTTACTTCAGAAACTGTAGGATCATTCTTCGGTTGTTCGTTTGGAGTCTTCTTTCTATGTAGAAGTCTGAGCTATCGTTTTCCTTTTTCCGATTAATAATGTTTCTTATTTGCACAGAAATTTTAACACCACACATTTTACAACGTTTTTGAGTTATGGAATAGAAACATTTCTCCTCGAAAAAGCCAACCATATCCTTCAGTCCATAGTTTGTTTCATACATACGACATTCTGAAAGAAGAATCAACTTAAAAGCAGTAGACGATATTTCTCATTTCAAATAATACGTTTTTGCCAAAAATGTTTATTCCATAACTTTATGTATATAACTATAATTATATATATATATATTTTTAATTCTTTATCGAATATTTTAAAAAAATGTGTAAACACCCTCTGTACCTGGGGTAATGCGGAACATACTAAGGCAATTTCTGTCCTACATAGGTGTGATATTTATTTATGTGAAGCCGCAGAAGCGAATGACCTTTTACAAAACGTTTCGTTTACAGAACTTCAAAGCGCTTGTAACACAGGTATGTGAGCAAAAATGTGCTTTTTCTAATCACATACTGTTGATGACGACGAGGCACGAGAACAAATAGCAAATTCGAAGACACCCATAGTTTATTTTCTGTTGATCCAGGAATTCATAATAGTCACTGCAGTGAATTCTTCTCGATCGCGTATTTATGGAACGAAGTTTCACCTTTACGGGCTATCTTAATTCTTTCCATGCAAATTGCCCAGCGCTAGAATTTCATTCGCACGTGCTTCAATAATCATTTATCATTCACTGATTGCTTGCTGGAATTAGCTGTGGTCTAAAGTTCCTAACAATTTTAAGGGATTCACATGGACTGCAATAGAAAACAAAGAAATCGTGCAAAATGCGAAGGCAATTGATTGAAGAAATTCAAAGAATTAATCGAGAAATGACGAATGAAGAACTGGGTATCAGCAGCCGACAGTGAAAGTGGTGATAATGAAGAGGAAATGCAGCGAGTTTAACTTACGACAGGCAAACGAATCGTTATAACTGACAACTCCTATACGTGATGACGTATAGGAGCTGTCAGATATTGCAAAGAAAATTGACCAAAAAAATAAATAAAATAAAATCTGAAAGGTTTCATATTTGTATTGTCACCCAGTAGGGCTATTTAAAGTTTTTAACGCTTTCGATGAATTTTCAGTCTAGCGAGCTGTATTTGCGTTCACACCTATGACCGCTATTAAAAATTGGCATACATTTTTCTATTTTTTCAATCTTTTCTTAGTTTATCCTAAAATTCAGTTTTCAAAGTAAGACTGCTTAGAAACTTTTTTCTGTCTTTCTATTATTAACTTTTTGTGTGTGGATTTTATTTATTAAATATCACGTTTCACACTTTTGCCGCATAAAATTAAGAGCAAAACTGCAAAATATTTAAAAATAGCGTATCTTTAGAATTCCCGATTGAGTGTTATAGCTTGTCTTACACACTTGATTTTACTAAGATTATTATTTCTTTAAAAAAGATTGTGATGAGCTCAATGAATCCAGTTAGTGACATTTCATAAAAGTATTGTTAAAGTATTAGGCATCCTGTGATTGCAATACATCTTTATTTAAATCAATCACATTAAAAAGTAGAAAAAATACTCTTAAGAACTATGTTTATTTCTTTTAAATTGCGTAATTTATTGCTCAGTAACTTTCCATACTAAATTTGAAAGAATCTTAAGCTTTACTGAATGGCAACTCGCAGGCGCATGGAAGATAAATGCATTTTAAACACCTTGCTTTCATAGAGCTTCATATTCGTGTTAATTAAAACTGAAAGACAAATATCTCGCATTTTTCCGAATGGCAACAGTCTCGCGCGCTAGAGATAAAAATATTTTATTTCGAACAGTGATGTCACTGCTCGTTTTCAAATCGTTGAATTTGTAGGTCAAAAATTCATTAAAAGTTTACAAAATATGAAATAAATTATAAAACAAATTCGAAATTCAAAATTTTGGCTTGCAGGTACCTATGTTCGGGTGGGGGACTATGTTATTAAAAACTGGAAGGCTCTAGGTACCGGCGTTTTTCCACTACGCGAGTAACATGCATGCATACATACATATATACAGATTCTTCACAATTTATTTTACTAAAAAATAATACAGGACAATAATATTTAGTGACAACAATCTGAAACCTGATGCAGCCGTTTATGGTGGACGACGCGAAACCCCATTTCAAGACCAATAGCCTGTTTTGGGTTAATAGATAAGAAATAAAGGAAAGAAGAAGAAATAACTAATGAAAGAAATAAGAAAGCACTTTATGATAGGCATTAATATAGTTTGCAGTCCTTACCGCGAAACTTTTAATGAGCTGCGGGTTTAGCAGTTGTGTTCCAAGGAAAAAACACTAGCTATTTAAGAAATAATTGCATTACTTAGTTATTGGACAATAATAAAATTCCTTTCAACTAAACTTTTTCGTTTTTCGCTTTTTATTGCAAGAATACTTAGGTTGGTTTAAACTATGCATACTGTACTAATCTGTATTAGACCTAATACGTATTTTCCATAGAAAGTTAACCTCTGCGGAATTCGATTTTGCCGTATGCGAAAGGTACTACTGACGCAACCTTCGCATTTGGCAATCCTACAGCTGTCATTCGAGAAACTAAAGAGCATTGTTTACTGATACCTAAATATCACGGCGATATATACATACAAATCAAAATGAATTTATTGCTGATGCTGTCGCTGTGTCATGAAGCAATTCGTAAAGTTCTTCGAATCACTTTCAATATAAATTCTCTTAATTCAGCTTACCGCTCGGAGATTATTCACAACAAGTCTTACATCTGATTCACTGCAGAATTCCCGTTGATCGTTGCTTTACAACAGGCAAATAATCTTAACCTGTAAATTAAATATACTTGCCTTTGGCCTTTTACGATAATTTATTAAAGAAATGGTGTTATAAAACACCAACACCCGGAGGCGAGAGTCCTTTTTTGACAGAGTCAGGCAATTTTCATGTCGATACCAATTTTTTCAGTAGTCCTTTCACGGCAGAGGCAATGAGATGACATTTCGAAGAAGCAATTAAGGTAAAAAAATTTCAACAAATTAATTATAGTAAGCAGTTTTGTAAAAACAGTTTCTTAGGCATTTCCATGATGGCATTGAGAAGCAAAATGTAGTAAGGTTGATGGCATTTTCAAATTGATAACTATTAATGCTGCGTTCATCTTGAGCGGACCTTCATGGTAGGCATCCTTCCTCTAAATGAGTATAGGAGTGAATTTGAGCACTTAATGAGTGCATAAAATCACATGGTATGAAACCGTCAATTGCGTGATTCCAGTTGATGGAACTTTACCATTGGTTGATGTCAGTCACGCGAATAGTACAACGACTTAGAATTTGAATATGCACTTGGTTAAAAATACAATTTCTAATAATACAAAAAATAATGTGAAATAGTAAAATGATAAATAAACGGCAAATCCCTCTTTACCAGGGAAAATATCAAAATCTTTCACAACTGCTTTGACGGGCAAAATACTTATAATAAAAATAATGAAGAACACTATTGTTTTGACTCGAAATCCAACTTCGTTTAATATCCAGTTTACTTCACTTTACAAACACATACAGATTAATGCGACTAGTTACATGTAGAGTTTAGTACAATGATCAAATAATCCGTGCATTTTAATGACGAAGACATTTATTATTTCAGTAACGTAACTTAACTGCTGCTGCTTAGAATGGGAATCTCCCGATCACAATATTCCAGAACAAAACTGGTTGCCAGATTCATACATCAAACAAAATTACAAAGCAAACGATTAAATAATAACAAATAGGAAATGCTAAATGAAATAGGAGTGACAACATCCTCCCACCCTGTGCATTGCTGTCAGTTTTGGCTTAAAGCAATGCAAAATGAAGCAATGAAAAGCATAAACATATAAATAGAAATAAAATTTAACAAACGACATGAAACTGAACTAAGAACTATAAACGTGTAAATATAACATTAAAGAACAATAAACACACAAAAAACAACATTACAATTATCAAATTCTAGGGAAAAGATCAATAGCAGTTCATAAGTCTATACGTTTAACAGGCACTACTCGACGACCGCTGTGAGTTTCCTTTACATCTTCCGAAATCTCGTTATCACATGATTCTGATAGTCTCGGCTTTCTGAGGTACTTCAATGAAGTTGTCGGCAGAAGTAAGCTCCAAAGGATAAATTCGCTGAATGGGCCATATGATTTCACCACTGACTACATGTAGTTTTGCAACACGTTCAATATCGTCTTGACTAGGAAACAATTCAATTACCTGGCCAATTTATCCTCTTTGGATTCTTTGACTCAAATAGGACAATTTCTCCCGGAGAAATCGTTTTTCTCCGTTTTCGTAGATTTAGCCGTAAAGTATGAAGGTAACGTACACATTTCAGTAAGAATTGAGAGTCCAATTAAATCTAAATCAACGGTTTCTGGTTCTCCTAAATCTTGAATAAAGTGGGGTGTAAGTGATTTCAATTCGTTAAGGTCGTCTGACAAATATATCAGTCGTCGTCTATTAATAGTGGCCTCACAATTGTGAGCAAATTCAACATTTCTTCATATGTGGCACAGGATTTTCCCAAGCGCTTTCGAAGAAGTTCCTTAATACAACGAACCATTCTTTCCCCAAACCCACCCTACCACGGAGCAGATGGAGGGCAGAATATCCACTAAAGTTTCATTACAGCACATTCTCTTTCAATGAAGTCCCAGTCCAGAGATTTCAAAGCGTTTGCAGCTCCTGTAAAGTTGGTACCGTTATCAGTATTAAGAGTAGAACAGAACATCTTCCTCTCCTTGCCCAAAATCTCCGTAATGCTTGCATAAATGCTTCAGTGGGCAGGCAGGGAACTAGCTACAGATGAGCTGCTCGTTTGACAGTATACATGAAAAGCACTATTCACGCTTTGTTTCGTCCACGTTGGAAAAGAGGTCCAGCCAGATCTGCACCAGTTACATGAAAGGCTGCAACTCGCTATGTTCTATCAGGAGCCAAGAGAGCTGAATCTGTGTTAACATTTTTTAAAGTTAGTTTCTTGCATTGTATGCATCGCTATAAAACTCTTCGAACAACTTTCTGTCCTTTGGGAATCCAAAATCGTTCTCTTAATTGCTTTAGTGTCGTTAATACTCCAGTCTGCATCAAAGAAAGGTGAGCATGTAATATCAATCTCTCTAGAATAAGATGGTCTGGAAAAAAGTATAAAACATGTGAAATCCTCTGGCCTTGACTAAGAGAGAGTCTTGTCTGAACCTTCAGAATTCCATTTTTAGTGTAAAATTGTATCGGATTATTATACTTCTGACGTATTTTAGAAAATCATTCATACTGGATGACTTTTATCAGAGCATTTTTGGCCCTTTCAATCTCTTCACATGAAATCTTTCAATTTCTTAGACGTTGCTACAAAATCTCAAAATGTAAGCTGTCATGTAGAGAATTCTTTTGTAGCTTGAAAAGTACAGAAATCTTTTGCTAAATTTCGTTTTCTTCTCAGTAGCCAAATTTGTGACAACTGTTTTGCGTCTCTCCAGAGGTGCTTCCTCTGGAACAGAGAGTTACTGGCCAAGGCTCTTCCCTTGCATACAACCAGGTTGGTTCCGCCCACCATTGATTCTGCAGAAAGTTAGACCAGTCGCAAGTTCTGGTAGATAAATCTGCTGGGTTGTCTTCTTCCCGAACGTGTCTCCTATATTGGTCAGTTTCCTGACTTCTTTCACTAGATTTTCAATGAAAGTGTTCAGTGGTTCTATATTTGTAATCTATATCAAGACGATCATCCAGTCCGTTCAAAAGTATGTCTTCAAAGAAAAATTTAAAACTTCTAATAGTGTTGAAAAATTCTAGCTCCCATGACAACTCCTAGACGTTCCAGTCGCGGAGCTGTAGGTCTCTTAACCGGAGCTATTCTAGCTTTTGCCCAAATCACTGAAACTTTCACTTCTTCCATTTCTTCACAGCGTAGAAATGCACAGCAAGCATATCCTTGAGATGAAGCATCAGTAAATATGTGTAAGCTGGCCATTTCGAAAGATCCCTGCAATATCCTTCTAGGGATTCTAGATTTCTGAACAAGATATAAATGTTTAGCGAATCTTCGATAACGTAATTGCAAATCGGATAGCAACTTTTCATCCCAGTCTAACTTATTTCGCCAACCTTCTTGGACTAGTAACTTAGGCAAACGTGTTGCAGGAGATGTAAAGCCTACTGGATCACGTAGGATGTTAACAACAGAAAGTATCATTCTGTTCGTAACAACTTCACTAAATTTCATGTCATCTTGAGAACCAAGGCAGTAAATTTCATCAGTTTCTGTATCCCACTTAAAATCAAGTATACTTTGAATTTCTTAACACTGAACTCCGGTGTGGGCGTAACATCTCAGTTCAAATGACACTTCATTCATTATTTGCATAGTTTGAAATATCAGTTGCTTCAGTTTCATTTCTTCATTGACACTTGTGACTAGGTTGTCAATATAAAACCTTTCTCTCTAATTATCAGTCGTATTTTGACGGTTTTTCTGTTTGGAGTTTCTACAATCCTAAATGATATTTATTCTGGCATTCAGAAGAAAATGACTGGAAGTGATAAGTGATAAGTTACGGGGGACGTGGGCACTGTCCCTTTACCATAGCGGTTAATCAGTACAGCACCACGCCCACCATTATCTAGAGTACAGCATTAACATAGGTAACTAGTATTACAAATAAAGCATGGTACAATGTACATAGCAGGAACAATTACATCTATAAGAACAGGATATAAACTATATAACATATGTAATATTTACAGACTGTTGTGCTTCCATACTACTTTCGAAAGTGATACTATAACAGAGGTACAAAATGAATACGCATACAAAAAAACGCGTGCACATATTATGTGACATATAAGATAAAAGTACACTAGTTCAATACAGAAATACGGATGTAATACATAGAGCAAAACTCAGTAATGGAATATACAGTCATGAGTATAAGAAAGTCAACTGCTAAATAACTTGAAAACCACTACATGGTGCGACTACTGTATGAGAAGAGATTGCAATGTTATAGTTAAAAAATGTATACAACATGTACATATTTATGTCGTGTTACTGTTAAGGCATGAAACGATGCACATAGCAGGAGTAATTACATCTCGAGGGGATATAAAAATAAATATAACATATACAGATTGTTATGCGACCAGACGATATTCGTAATAGTGATGTTATATTAGAGGGTTCAGATACATGTTGGACAATTTGTATGACCTATATGACATATAAAGAGTATGAGCTAAATGGCCAGAAATCACTCGGCAGTGCTATAAATCTTTGATGCGTTCAGCAACCTCCCACCACAGGAACTTCAGTGCATGTCTGTCCTCGGCTCTTAAACCTATTTTCAGGAAAGCCTGCTTTATATATATATTATCTATTACTCTCAAGGGCCCCAAACGGAATTTTAGTAGTAGTGGCGATATCTGATAGTCAGACTCGGTCCAACACTCAAACACTCGTTTAAAGAAGCATATCCAGTCCACTGAAGGAAGAGTCGAACACTGGCCGAACCTTCGTAGTACTGTTGGATGACTTTATAACAGGCCTATGAGGGAGATAATAACTAAGTTTAAACAGTTGTTCCGATGGAACAGCTTCTATGATACCTTTTAATTCCAACTTTTGGAATACAGCCTCCTAGGCTTCGAAGTTATTTTCGTTTACAAACGTTTTGTTACCGGGCGAAGTCGTGATTCAGCTATATCGTACTTATCATAAAGAGGGAGATGCTCAGCTAGCCACGGCAAAGCTACTTCAAAACGTCCATTTTCACATACCCCTAAGGTTTTCTTGAAATGGATCAAAGTTTCTTCTTCAAGAAGGATTTGATTTTTTCTTTCTACAGGATCTGTAATCCCTAAAACTTCGAAATCTCATATTTTTGGAAACTCAAAATTTTGGAGATTTAACGTGACCACATTAACCTCTTGCATTTTCTTACCTAGTCCTAAACTTACCCAACCTAGTAAAGTTCTTTATAGCTAAAATTACAGATGAAAGTATCTCAATTCTTGCAGTCAAAATACTCCAAACGCATTTTCTGCTAAATCACGATGCTCTTTACCTTCTACTTCATGACGTAGAAGGGCATCAAATTTTCTAGAACCTTGTCCTTTGCAAGGACTGGTTCTCCTTCTTCAACTTCTCTACTGAGTCTGAACGTATTCCAACCTTTGAAACTTCTGTCAGAAGACACGATTCTACAACAGGATATAGCATTGCTGCGTAATTTGATGTTGTTACACCCAATGACTCTAACGCCTGTAAATGTGAACCAAGTTTACCGCATAAATCAGCTAACTTTCGGTATAAAGATCTCAAATGTAAACTTCAATCTACAAGTCCTTTTTGCCAAATCGGGACTTTAAATGGTCAATAACTTTCACGTAGTTATCTTTATAAGGTGGATAACTCAGCGATATCACGTGCTTACTCTTTGGTTTCAAAGAAGAAAGCAGATATTGAAATTTATCTTCTCTTAAATTTTCATCTTCATGAACTCGAGAAAACTGACCCCAAAATGCAACCCATGATCTGAGCATTAGATCATACTCCTTAAGACATAATTTGGGAAGTTTTAAATTATCAGATGCAAGCTTATTAAAAATACAGATTTACCTTCATTATGTAAATTATAATTCTTCTCGTACATAGCTTTTATTTCTGTAAATTTATGCTGTAAAATTCCATTGCATCATATTCTTCATCCGTGAAACTAATTAAATTGATGAACATTTCTTTATCTACTTTAAAAAAACGCTCTGCCTTCTGGATAACTTTACCAAACTGAACAATAATGTCCCTTTCGACATCAATTTTACGATGAAGATCGACAAACGTATTCGCCGCCATAGTAAAGAAACGGCGAAAGTTAGGTCTTCCTGCTCGTAACTTAATTTCAGGTTTCGTTTGATCAGCCTTTAATATAGCCTCAGTTTATGTTTGTTCTGAATCTAGAGTCATTTTAACTTTCTTAAACTTACTATATTAGACTGAACATAAATACTCTACATGAAACAAAACTTAGTACAAAATAACTCGGAAGCAATCAAACATTAAATGAATTTATAAATTATATGGTTTACCTCCATTAAAGTAACGTTCGATTCGAAACTCCGACGGCTTTTGGTTCGCTACTTAATGCGGAGTACTATGCCCTAGTCACCGGACGACACTTTTGTTTTGACTCCAAAACCAACTTCGTTTACTATCCAATTTATTTCACTTTACAAACACGTAGGGATTAATGCGGCTATTTACATGTAGAGTTTAGTATAATGATCAAATGATTCGTACGTCTTAACGATGAAAACATTCAATATTTCAGTAACGTAACTGTTGCTGCTTAGAACGGGAATTTCCCGATAACAAAATTCCAAAACAAAAAATGGTTGCCAGATGCATACATCAAAATAAATTACAAAACAAACGATTAAATAATAACAAACAGAAAATGCTAAATTCAGTAGGAGTGGCAACAACTATATGGGTATATACATATTATAATACGTTGTGGTGGATCGTCCTTGGTTGCTGTACTATGTTTTTGACTGTGGGATCATAACCTCTTATTTGTTTTAAAGTATCATATGAATTATTTAGCATAGCTTCGAAGAAATTGTGAGCAGTGATGAGAATTTATTGCAACTAGGCTTTATTTCCAAGTCAGCGTAAATCTGCAGGTTTCTAATGTATCCCATGGAGCGTTTACAATAGCACGTAAAATTTTCTTTTGTAAGACATTTAACTTGAATCTTTCTGTTTTGTTTCCCGTTGCCCAGGCAGAGACTGCATACAATAAGATAGGCAGAATTAGTGAAGTGTAGAGCATTTTCTTGATTTTTAAGCTGAGTTTTGATTTTCTTCCAATTAGAGGGTGTTATACCACGAAGGCAGAATTTCCCCTATTGGTGAGATCCGCAATATGTTCTTTGAGGTTTACAATTTTATCTATGTACATGCTGAAGTATTTGTATGAATCCACAACTGGTACTACTGTATTTTCAATTTTATTTTCTGCATTAACTCTCATACATATAATACTATACAGCATTTAGAAGTATTGAGATTGATTTAACAATATCTACCATCTTGCAATAGTGTTAAGGTGAAGTTATAGAAGCTGAATTGCTAGCTGAGGGTTCCGAGATTTTTTAAGTATCACATTTTCTTCTGCTTATTTGAGTACTTTTAAATTCAGAGGATTAGGGAGATCGTTGATATAGATGTTAAATAATTTTGCCGCTACCTTCCGAGACGCTACTGTGAATTATCTTTTTAGTTGTGAAGGAATCGCCACAGTGAACTTGAAATGTTCTGAGTGTTAAATAAGAACTAATAAGTTTGATGATGGCGATGGAAGTAGGAAATTAGTGAGCTTATGAATGAAGCCTGCATGCCACACTACATAAATGCTTTTTCAAAACTAAGGAAGCATGCAGGATCCCCTTTCTTTTTATAGAAGGCAGGAGAGATGTACTCTACTAAATTTAAAACTTGATGAGTGATGCTGTGAAGCCGAATTGTAGGTCATCGATCACGTTTAATCTTTCCAAATGATCGGCTAATCTTCAGCTGAGAACCTTTCCTAAGATTTTCTCCACTGTGGGCAGCAGGCTGGTCGGGCAATAGCTAGAAGCATTTATAGAATTTTTCATTGGTTTTAGTAAAGGAATTACTATAGATTGCTTCTACTGCAGTTGGAAGTAGCACTGTTTGATGCATGCGTTCAAGATATTTGTTAAAATGGCAATGCATAGTCTAGGCAAGGCTTTTAGTACTTGCGTCATTTTTTATCCAGTCATATCCTTTAGCTTTCTGGGTTTAAGCTGCTTAATGATGTTTCGAACTTTGCTTGGTGATGTCAGTGCAATAACATTTGTTGGAATTCTGTTTTTGATACTTTCTATTGTGTGTTGAATTTCTAGCTCACGATCAGTATTGCACTGCATAACAAATAAAATCGTCGAACCAAAAAAGAATAATCCGATTGCTTTGAAATTTCGTATGCATAAATGTTTTGACCAAATATACAAATGTTCAAAATTTGGTGTCCAGTGAATGAATAGTGCGATATCCAGCGCATCCAGCAGATATGTATAAAGAACTGTTCTTGAATTGTTAAAAATGTTTGCTTCATTGCGATTTAGGATGCCTTTCAACGACTGAAAAAATGCCTCGCCGCAGGATTCGACCTCATTACGAGCAACTGTCAGAGTTTGAAAGAGGTCGTATCATTGGATTGAAAGAGGCAGGTTGGGCAAATCGGAGAATCGTTAGTCATATGAGTCGAAGCGATGCAGCTATTAGAAGATGCTGGCAAGAATGGGGGGACAATGGCAGATTTTAGCGTCATGATGGTAGCGATCGACCTAGCTCCACAACCGATTGGGAGGACAGAGTGATTGTCAGATCAGCTGTCATAGAGCCTGATTGATTGCTATCAGCCATCAGACGTGCGACCCGCACACGAGTGTCCACCATGACCATTCACAGAGGGCTGATAGAATGAAATCTACGCCCGTACCGACCGTTCCGCAACCTGCCACTCACGCCTGTACACTGTCGAGCCAGATTACAGTGATGCTTGGCTCGATCAGGTTGGACTGATATTGACTGGAGACGTACACTGGTGTGCAAAAATTAAGGACGAAATCGAAAAATTAGCATATCAGCTGAACGAAGAGGCACAGCGGACAGAAAGACCAATCAGGAGATTAAGTAAGGTGATGTACGGTAGCACATGCGCAGATATGCAGGTAGACGTAATGGGGGAGTGTCTGAGTAGTATAAAGCATGTTGTCGGTGTAAGATCAGTATTTCTGGCAAAGAGATTGCACGCCGTATAGCAGTTAAAATCACACCGAGTTGCTGCCTCAGCGAGAAATGGCGAATAATCAATCTGTTAGACGACATCTGGATGCTTTTACCCGAGGTCGAATCATTGGGAAGTTGGAGGAAGGCCGCAGTGTGACAAGTGTGGCTGCAGAGTTCGGAATTGCTCACAGCATCGTTTCACGACTTTGGAGACAATTTCAAACTACAGGAACAGCTATCCGGGGGTTTAGTAGTGGTCGTCCACGAGGAACCACACCCGCAGATGACCGGTATATTGCCTTACAGGCCAGAAGAAACAGGCGGCAGACAGCGGGAGAAATCGCTAGACACACGACACAGGCGACTGGACGACCGATATCGCGTTTTACCGTGGCCAGAAGACTGCACGGTGGTGGTCTGTTTGCACGACGCCCTGTACGGTGTGTACCTCTAACGCCTGCCCATCGGAGAAGGCGTTCTCTGTGGTGCCGGGAACACCGGAATTGGAGAGACAATGAATGGGGACGAGTACTCTTTACAGATGAGAGCAGATTTAGTCTGAGTTGCGATTCTAGACACATACACATCTGGACAGAGCGGGGAACACGCAATAACCCCTTCAACATCATCAAAAGGGACTGTTTTGGAGGTCGCGGAGTTCTCGTTCGAGCAGACATAATGCTTGGTAGCCGGACCGACCTTCATATCTCCCAAGGAGGTTCGTCACCTGGGACTGCTATTGTAACGAGGTTCTTCTTCCTTACATGCGTCTTTTCACAAGGGCTATGGGTCCTCAGTTCCTCTTCATGGACGACAACGCTCCACCTCATCGCACAGTTACTGTCGAAGAGCTGTTGGAGAGTGAAGATATTGAACACATGGATTGGTCGGCAAGGTCTCTGGATCTAAATCCCGTCAAGCATGTACGGAACTTACTAGGGAGACCCGTGGCAGCACGTAACTTATCGCCAGTAACGATTCCGAAACTGCGATTGGTGCTACAAGAGGAACGAGCAGCAGTGTCTCAACAGCTCATTAACAACCACATATCCAGCATGCACAAATGATGTGAAACCTGCCTAGCAGTCAGGGGAGATCATATCCCCTATTAAAGACCGGATGTTTCTTGCTGGACACCCATCACAGGGATGTTTCGGCCTTCAGTCGCATTGCGCTCCATGCTACTTTTTCAATAAAGCTTCTTTTTATCCCTCTGATTTCTCTTTTGGTAAGTGTTGCTTACATTACTCATGTCCTTACGTATTGGGGATCTTACGGTATTAAATGTGTTGATTTGGAAAGCTTTTGTACAAAGTTATATTGAAAAAACCGTCTCGTCCTTAATTTTTGCACACCAGTGTATAGTCTTTAGCGACGTATAGTCTTTAGACGTATAGTCTTTCGAACTGTGTAATGACGATCATCGAAGACGTGTTTGGAGACGCCCAGAGCAGCGTGCCTTCTTTCTTTCACTATTCACACCACACCGGGCCTCAACCAGGAGTTATGATCTGGGATGCCATTTTCCTTGATAGCCGAATACCTCTGGTCGTCATTAGAGGCACACTTACAGCACAAGCGGTATATCGACGACATTCTGACACCTGTTTTCTACCGTTCCTTTTGCAGTACCCTGGTCTTATTTTTCAGCAAGATAATGCCAGACCACATACGGCACGTGTTGCTATGACCTGTCTTACACTTCCTTGGCCAGCCAGATCTCTCTCCCATCGAGCATGCCTGGGATATGATGGATATGACTGTATCTATCAGGGAATGTTGGTTTCCTGGCCGGACAATTGGAACAAATTTGGCAAGAAATACCGCTGGAGATCATCCGGGAGCTTTACCAGTCTATGCCACGCCGTGAGGCTATAGGTGGTCAACACCTTATTGAGCTCGTTACTTTGTAACTATGTAACACTGAAATAAATTATTCAATTGTTCTGAAATTTTAATCACTTTCTTTTCTATACGTAATCTTGCTATCCACCAAATTTTTGTCTCCATCGAACAACACCTTCTTGGTGTGTAGATTTATTTGTTATAGAGTGTATTTAATTGCCGAGGTTTAAAAATATTAAAAATCCTCGGCCATAAGATTAGCAATTTCATTCTCGGATTGATACGTCCTATCCACGTGATCAGTTGGGTATATTTGGTTGGTCTGATTATTTTGTAGTGACATAGCAATTTTCCATATCATATTATTTCGAATTTCTAAGTTTTCTAACCAAAATTTTCATAATAATATAATTTTGAATTTCTTGTTTAATTTTTCTATTTAGGTAGTATTTACAAAACCTTTCTGTTTTGCGTTTCTCTAAAGTCTCCAGTTTTTCTTGCTCTGTCACGTTGTTTGATGATTTCTTTGATATGAGTCGGTAATGTAAGATGATTTGGAGTTTTGCATGGATATGACGTATTATTTATGGTCCGCTGCATTTAGTTGTTAGAAAATAAATTTCCTCTTCAATATCACTGCAACGGGAAAAGTTAGTCCTGCAAAGAATGTGAGTAAGCTGTTCTGAGTATTTCTGACAGTTGACTTTAGTGCTATATCTCTTTAACGGAAGATAAAATCCGTAGAAATGGAAGTTCAATGGGAAGTGGTCTGATTTTAATACTTGAATTAATTCGAGATGAGGTGTATGGGTGATGTTCTTCAAAAGAACGTTCTCTAGTATTTCACCATTTTCGGAAAGGTTATGTTGGGTAGGGAAATCAGATGGAGCTATTCTTATGTCACTGTTGATTAGGTAGTTATTGAGTATAATTCCATTTCTATTACTTTTCCTGGAATTCCAGGTCTTATGCTTGGCATTCAGCTCTCCGGCATAACTGTGGAGAGGTTTGTAGAGGTAAGGTTATTGATATCATTATCCGTGATTACATTTGAAGAAGGATTATAAACCGATATGAATAAATAGTCTTCTTTAAAGTCGCTGTAGATTAATGCAGAGGCAAATTCCAATGAGCTCAGATAAGGTAGATCATATTTAAAGTGCTTTATGTGGTTTTTAATAATAATGGCGGTGCCGTCTCTTGTATTGTGGGATCTATCTTTTCGTAAAACATTATATCAATGAATTTTAAATTTGTCACATCTTCTTAAGTGTGTTTCGTTTATTAACATTACATTTATGTTGTATTTATTTAGGTAATTGATTATTTTGTGATGATGTTTTAGAATATTGTTTGCACTGAAATGCGAAATTTTCAGGAAGCTATTGCTGCTGTGAGTATGTTTTGAAACTGCTGCGAGGCGTTAAAATTCATAATCCAACGATGTAAAATATTTTATAGCAGACATTCAGACCTCGAGTTTCTCCATTATATTTTTCGCTTTCTTAAATTTTGTAAAGAATGCATTAACTTTAATTAGTTGAGTTTTGATTCAGTCAAAGAATGATGGTTCTTTCTGTTCTTTTTTGGTAGTTTTTTTTTCAGTTTAATTCAGATGTTGGTGTTTCTGCTTCCTTAGTCCCGGGGAGAGAGGGGAAATCTTCTTTATTTAATTGAAATCTTTTGGGTTGATTTTATTTGGTTTTTCCAGGTTTTCTTCTATCTTTTGAATATTTTCGGATATTTGCTACATCCGTTATATGAATTGACATAAATTCTGCCACATAATATATAGATAGCTAGTTTCTGTTCTTTCTTTTGTTGGCATCGATATGATTCATGCGATCCAGCGCATTTTAAACATCTTGCTTCTGTTTCATAGATCCCGTGTGTGCCCGTGCCTTTGGCACTTGTGGCGCTGCACAGGGCCTGGTTTAATTTATAGTTAAGTGCAAATAAAGACATCTAAGCCTCTGAGTGTTTTAATGTCAAAGATTTTCTTCTCTTTTCGGTTTCTTTTTGTTCCTACTAGGAAAAGTGGAAACTTTATGATATTTCCATCTCTGAATCTTTGTATTTGTTTAACTTTAATGACTAGTATGCCTTTATCAGCTAATTCTTTGTGTATAATTTCCATGTTTGAATTTCTGGGTAGTTTTTTGATAATTGCCTTAATATGCGTTTACGAATTCATTTTGCAGGTGTGAAATGGGACACCTCATTTTGAGGACATTTGGTCACTGTACGGTGTCATTTATATCAAAAACTCTGATATTGAGTGTATCACCCTGAAGATTTCCTTTTACTTTTTTTTACTTCAATTCTTTCAATTTCTTCTTTTAGGTCATCCAAATTAGCAGTAAAGTCTGACAAGACTATGGGGTATGTGTCCTGCTTTTTTCTGTGGATAAGTAAAATTATAAGTTTCCTCATTTGATTCCTGTTCCATATGGTGTTCATCATATAGCTCGCTAAATTTATTTTTATGGGCTGGAGATTCATGTTTTGTGCTTGAAAGTATTCTCCTGTGAATAATTTTTAGGGGTTTGGAAGGCTTCATTATCGGTAGTGACTTTTTATTTTTATTTTTAGCGCTAGTGTTACGTTTTAATGGCGTGTTTTCCACATTTGGATTTGATTTTGGATTTTTGCTATTTCGTGCCTGACTAAGTATGATTTCGCACACTTTTGTGTTTTGCTTTAGATTTTTTAAGACATTTTCGGGGTTAGAAACCGACCGGTTAAGCTCTTGATGCTCCTTAACAAGATTACTTTTCAGAAGACTTAAAGTATCCACTGTAGGCGAGACATTTATGCTCTCAAAGTGCTGCTTTATAATTTTAAACGCTTTGTGCAATCGGGTTTCTAAGATTCGCTCTGTCTCACTCATTGCTATGCCTAGTCTTGAATCCTGACTGGTGTTTGCATTGTGTAAGTAAGCAAAGAATTCTTACCATAAGTCAAGTTGAGTCGATCGAAAGTACAATTCCAAAGAAAACCATAGATCTGTAAACGGATGAACTTAAAAAAAATCCCACCCTGCCTCTAAAGGTTAAGTGGATGGAAGACTAAGGCTAAACTCTTTAGCTCTCCGACCCTTATTTATACTCTTCATGATGGGCTCTGGAAACTTGTGGAAAAATCTGCCGTAGGACTCCGTAAATATGTTTCCGCGAATCTTCCAGGAAGTTGCCAAATTGGCGAGAAATCGCTAAATATCACTAAGGCTCCTTAGGAACCAAATTGCTTAAATCCCGCCTTCTAATTGAGCTATTTTTACAATTTCAAAGCCTTTTCAAAGCACTGAGAATTAAAACACCTACTTTTCTGTGAAGAAAATGAATACTTAAATGCAACACTTGTTGCACAACTTAGAGACTAAACTCAGAATAAACTATAAATTTGCCATTCTAAAAATAATAAATAAACAAAATTTAAAAATAATAATATACAAAAATTTTGTGTCGACCACAATACTTTGAATGTTATCTGTATTTCTCAGAATATAAATGAAACATCAATATAAAAGGAAAAAAATCTGTTTTCAAATTTTACATTATGCCCAAAGGGGCGATTGTTTTCCATTTACCTATACATACGCACTTCGAAAGTTTCCCTGAGTTAGATCTAGTTTACTAACTATCAACCGGAAGTGATACTTTATTTAATACTTGTTACTGTTTGAAACATGGAATTGGAGTGAGGTAATGTGTTTGCCACATTACATTTCCATCGCTTTTTTATGTTAATTTTTCCAACAGTATTTTTGTTTTATATCTATGTATATATTCACGGATGTTTCATATTTGTTTCATATTTGTGGATGTATTGATTGACATCTCATTTGAATTATACACTTGCTAAAATTTCAACGATGCTATTTGAGAAAAAAACATTTTTATTTTCATCATATTCTCTTTGAACACCGTTCGCATATAGCTTCGTTTCTGCTTTGAACGAAAGAAATGTATCAGCATGTAGTTGTTTTTAATTCTAATTCAAATGTACGTTATTAAAGAAAAGTGCAAGAACTCGAACAATTTATGCGTATGTTTTTCTATTTACTGATGACTCTAGATATTTAAATTACTTCTAGATTAAATGCAAATGTAAATGAAGAAGATATATTGCATAACATCCTTTAATCGCATTGCTCGAAATGCATTTGTCATGAAACTATTTTTCTAGAGAGCTGCTTCATAATTTTTAATGGAAACCTTTTCGCCATATATTAAAATTCTTAATGTACAATTTTTATCTTCTGCAAAAAGATGAAAAAGATAAAACATTCTATAAAACTTCTCTTTCCATATCACTTTTCAAATTATTGCAAATTATATTATTTTGAAAGAAATAATATAGGACATGTAAACAAATTTATGACAAAAAAAAGGACGTTGCCACCCAGTATTATCACCGTGCATTATTTCCAAAGAAATAATAAAAAGAACAAAAGAAAATGTGTGGCTAAACTTAACACTCTGGCGGGAATTAAGATACGTCGTTTTTAGATCTTTTTGTAGTTTTGCTATTCAATTTTTTATGTGGCGAAATTTCGAATAGAGTAACGTTTAATAAATAAAGTTAAAATACAAAACGTTAATAAGGAAAGGACAAAGAACATTTTTTGTAGGTCGTCTTATTAGGAAATTTATTACTGATATGATGAAACGAAAAAAGATCGAATGAAAATTTTAAAAAAATGTATGGCAGTGCTTAACATTCTTTCAGTAATCCTAGAAATAGGTTGTTCTAAAAGGATTTGTGACTTTACTGTTCCATTTTATGAGCAGTAATTGGAAAATTTAATAATTTTTATTAAACTTTAACAGTATTAATCAATAAACTCAGCTATTAATTAAATTATATTTAATAATAAAGCTAAAGAGACAAAAAAGTTTGTGTTAGCAGAAGTGAGTCTAGAAGCAGATTAGTAAACTGCGAGCTCAGAGAGAAACCATAAAAAACCTTAACATACTGTCTCATACTATGTTAAAATCTGAAGCTTTTCAGATTTTTGTCTGCTTTTTTCTTAATTTGTCTTCGTAACTATGAACTATTAAAGAGATTTTTGTTTTCACATTCTAATATGCCTAAGCGTATGAAGGAATTTTAAGTGTAATCTGAAAAAAAAAAATACAAGTTTATTACTTCAGTAATCGTGAAAAATTTTTGCTATCACATTCCAACCGAAATATTCATTTTGACCGCTCCTGAATCCGTTTTCTTTTATGATGTATGTACTTACGAACAGATTAAAGGTCTGTTTATTCCAAAATAGATGGTAAAATGGATATTTTTATGACGTTTGTATATACGCGCGTACGCATGTGTCTTGCATAACTCAAGAATAGTTAGCCGTAAAGCGTTGAAATTTTGTATATGAGACTTCTATAACATCCATTTGTGCACTTCACATTTTATTGCAATCGGCGGTACCAAAAGCCTATACGTAAAATTTAAATAAAATTAATTTGGGGCAAATAACCAAATCTAACTTTTAATGTTGTCTCTCGGTCTCTTGTACGTATATTTGGGAAAGTTTTACACTCGTTTTGAGATATGAAAACCTGATGTTGATACCACATGACTTCTTTCTACGGTGCATTTCACATATTTTACACACACTAATTACACCCTTTTTTTTCCTACTCGTCATTTAAACTTATTTTCTCGAATTGCTTTGTTTTGAAAGCGTGATTTCTCGAAGCAAGTTGAAAATGACATAAAACAACTGCAAATCTTGAAATTACGTATTCTGTTGAATCTTTAACTGTCAATAAAAATACAAAGAGCCAAACTTCTTGGATATTTATTTTTCCATAACGAGTGTAAATATCTCAGGTATTGAATATTTAAGAACAGGCCATCTCATTTAAAGTTAGACTTCGTTATTTGTCGAAAATTATTATTTTTTTAAATTTGACATTGCCAAAACATGAATATTTTTGATACTAAAAACACTAATATAACTGGAAGTATATGACTACGACAAACGATTGCGAAAGTAAAGGCCGGATATATATACTCTACCGCTCTTATCCGGCCTTTACTTTCGTAATCGTTTGCATATATATATATATATATATGTTCTTTTGCTACTACCGATGACAATAAAAAAGGGAGGTGCACAGCTAGTGCACAGTGTTATAATAGTCCCATATACAAAATTCAATGTTCTAAGGCTAATCGTTTTTACTTCTATGAGATACATACGTATTATCTATGTAGTGTTTGTGCACGGATGTCATCAAAAAATTCCCTTTTGAATGCATTTTACAATCCCTTTAAAAAATGTTCTTTATTCTGTGCGTACGTACAGATGTCACTTTTCGCTATTACAGTACTTCTTTCAACTTTGCACAAGGAAGTCAAAAGACAGGAAGTTTGACTTCCGACGATAAAAAACTGACTGGGGTATTTAAATTTAAAATGTGAAATTTTTGATACCATTTTCAACTTGCCTCGAGGGATCGTTTATTAAATTAGAATAATTTGAGGAAAGAAGTTTAAATAAAGTGCAGCAAAAAATATGCATAAATTTGATTGTCTGTAGAAGGAAGTCTTGTGGTGTCCACATAAGATTTTCAGTATTGAATACAAGCTCTGCCCACTATGAATTTTCGCACAAAGGTTTTATCGAGAAAAGTGAGTAGAGTTTGATCTCTAGCATTCATATAAAACTAAATTTCCAAATTGAAAATGAAGGCAAAAAATTATTGGAAATAAACTATTTGCTTTTATTACTTGGATGTATTTCGCAGATACTTTCCCATCTCATTTCATTAAATAAAGAGATAAAGGCATATGTATTCTAGCTGTCATTGAACGGCAGGAAAAGGGTGCATTGAACAGACAAGACATCAGTGCTCTGATTGGCGAGAAGGCCTTTGCTCAAAACTAATCATCTCTTTGGGTTAATATCCATATATCTCTGTCCTTTCATATTATCACTGATATTATTACTTTCGCTTGGCTTTTAGCTAGATCAAATCTCATGAGGTGTTTGACTTACTTCATCTAAATGATATTTATTATTCTAAACAACTAACATGCATCTTAAAACATGACAATGGTGTAGCTTGAGGGGCGGTCCGCCCTGGTATTTCATATTTGAAAGCGGCATTTTTCGCCTAAAAGATTATTTTATAGGGGTAATCATGTAGATCACTGAAGCGGGTACAGAATAGAAAGATTCTGAATTCCATACGAAATTAAAACGAGAAAAAAAGAATTCTTAGTTTGTAAGATCTGTCTCTTCAATTTAACATAAACTAAACTAATCCTACAATAAACTTGGCGAATTCTGGGGAACAGGCGTAAATGCACACAAGCACAGACGCAGCACAGAAGAAGGGGGAAAAGTAATCCTTTATTAATTCAAAGTCGAACAGTCAAAGTTTCCTGCGTTACAAAGACACTTCAACTTGCGATGAACCTTAAACGTAGAATACAAATCAATTCAAATCTAAATTAGAATAGTGCTGGATTAGCACGTTAAGTTACGTTTAACATGTTAAATCAGCAAAAACCTAACAGGCGTGACGATAATCCGAAATGGGCAAGGGCCGTACAAGCGTAACAGCGAGATAGCAACGAAATGTGCGCTGGTTAGCGAAAATACGCTTCGAATAAACTCAGAGATTCACCTGTTTAAATACTTACTTCACTTAACTGTAAAATTTACATCCCGGCGAGAAAAATGGTAGGGGAAGTTCAGGAGTTCAGGAGAAGAATCAAACTTAAAATAAATTTGTTATAGAAAATAACGAATACTCTACAAGTTTAGATAAAGAATTTTCAATAAATCACGACGAGATTTTAATAGCTACGTACCCTTGTTATGCTTTTTTTTTATTCTGTGGAAACTTTTGCATGAAGATGACGAATATAAACTAAATTATGATCACAGTGGCATTGAGAAGGAAAACTCGTACTTAAGAGGAAAATATTTAAGAATTTTCTTCCCGTTATTTCTGGAAGAAATTAAACACGAACGTAGAAGGGCTGCCCTTTTGGATTTTTGCAGTTTGTCAGTAATACAGAGAATATTCACACGTTTTTAGAACGATTTCGGAGCCGTTTAATTAATGCTTAAAACGTAAAGAGCACTTTTTTACATGTTCGAACTGATAGTCTTTTCTCTGGACTAGAAGTCTCCATCATGATTTCCATGACAGAGCGATTTTTCTTAATATTTCCATTCCACTTCCACTACTTTCCTGAGTCCATCCATCGGGGTGAGTTTGTTCTTAGAAAGAACTTTTTCCAAAAATGAATGGGCACAATAGTTCACAGGCCAAACGTCAGAGGCTTCTTAGGAATACGTCGCAAAAGTATATGAACAATACCTGTATCAGTCTTCATTTTTTCAAGGAATGCAATGGTACTTTTCGAAATAGGACTTAGTCGCTTTGTCTTGATGATTCTTGTGTTATTTTCAAGAGGACTGAAATGTAAATTTAAAATACAAACACCATTTAACATACTTAATAATTTTATCTATTATTATTTAATACATATGTCGTTACAACAGGGCCTTGCTAATCAGTTACTTTTCTTTGTTGGCGGAAGTACATATACAATTCATAAAATACCCTTCTACACTTGAAAAAACATAATCGAGCGTCAGAACTGTTACGCTTTTGCTCAGCCTTCAACATGATCACAAAATCCAATTCTCTCGGAATTGGAATAATTGATGATGACGTCTATTTATAACTGAATCTGGAATACTGAAATAAGTCTGTAACACTACTACGTTACGTTTTCTCTCTGCGTTCAAGCGTGTCTTAGAATAATTGTTACTTAAGTATTATCCCGTCGACCGTGAAACTTTCGCCAAACAGGGTAGTGCAATTAAGGAACGTACACATGAAGATGCCTAATTAGAAATTATAATGTTAACGTTACTGTGAATTCTTCGTGGAACGTAGGTTGTATAAGGTATTTCTCCCTTCTTTTTAGCATGCCTGCGTGGTGTAGCGGTCAGCATACTCGGCGCATATTCGAGAGGTCTGTAGTTCGAGTCTCGGCGACGGCATTACTTATTTTTCACGTCTCCTGTTTCGAAATAACCTCATGTTTATATTGGCGCACGAGCTAAAAAAGGTATTGGATGATGATTCCCCATCACCAGGATTTGGCGATTGAGTCCCCTAATTCCCAGTCACCCTTTAAAAGGAGGAGTATATAAGGTATTTCTCCCGTCTTTTCAGAATGTTTTCGTGGCGTAGCGGTCAGAACACTCGGCGGGTATTCGAGAGGTCCATGGTTCGAATCCTGGCGAGGGCATTGTTCATTTTTCATGACTCCTGCTTCAAAATAAACTAATATCCCTACTGTTGTTTTAAAAAAATATTATGGTGATAGTTATGTTCAGTTTATACACGACTACTTTTCATTTGTTACGTTCTCATTACAACCGCGCCCTTCATAAATTATATTATTAGCCCAAAGGCCGTTAGCTCAGACAGCTATTAATTTCGTTATGGCATTTTGCGTTGGTTCACTATAAATGTCGGTTCACTTTTCAAATTGTTGCCACCACATATTAGAGCCCTCTATTATATTTAAAGAAATTAAATAATGAGGAATCTGCATGAATATACAATATATATATATATATATATATATGTTTCTCGCATTGTAATAAAACAACGGTTCGTAGATCCATCAAATTTTATATAACGTACGTTTCCGCCCGAATATGGATACCTGGAAACCCAAATTTGGAATCTGGAATTTTTTCTATTATCTATTCCATATTTTGAAAAACTTTAACGAATTTTTGATTTACAAACTCAACGATTTCAACGCGAGCAATGACAAAACTGTACAAAAAAAAAAAAAAACTATCTTCAGTACACGCGACTGTGTATCGGAAATTCTAAGGATGTGCTCATTTTAAAATTATTTTGCGATATTGCTGTTGAACTTAATTGTATAGTTTAAGCGCAAAGACCATGATATTTAATATATAAAAGTAACACACAAAATTTAAAAAAAAGTCATTTGGGCGTAATGTAAAATCTGAAAGCTTTCACAACGTTTTTCTTTTTAGTCGAAAAGGAGCTCTTTTCCTGAAGGATTATTGTTTTCGTTTCGGCATTTTGCGTCGGAAACATTAAATGCCGGTTCACTTTTCAAACTGTTGCCACCAAATATTGCATCCCTCTATTTTATTTAGAGAAATTAAATAAAGAAGAAAGTGCATGAATGTAGGCATGTTTCTTGCATTGTGATAAACCGACGGTACCTAAACCCATCGAATTTTGAATGACGTAATTCTAACTTTAACGAATTTTTGATTAACAAACTCAAGGATTTAAAAGCGAGCCATGGCAACGTTGTCCAGAAAATACGTTTTGTCTCCAGCGCGTGAGACTGTGTATCGGGAATTCTGAAGGTATACTCAATTTAAAATCACTTTGCGATATTGCGCTTGAATTGAATTTTATGGTTTAGGTGCGAAGAACATGGTATTTCATAAATAAAGGTAATACGCAAAACGTTAAAAAAACTCCCCTTTGGGCGTAATGTAAATTATGAAACCTTTCAGATTTTTTTTTACATATATTTCGCCTCTTGATTTTCGGACGATGAAATTAAAAATGAAGAAAATAGGAACTATGTTAATAAATGCAACTTAAATAAAATGGATGAAATGTTAATACAGAAATGCAAAAGATGAAAATTGAATACACTCTAAAAATAAAAATTGTCGAGGGAATCAAATTTACCAATACACTAGCCCTCAGAGGGAAAAACTGTGTATATTTTAGGAAGGAGAAAATAATGCAAATATATATTTTTTTTAATTAGAAATCCTAAGTTTTTTTCCCTCTCCTCTCGTATGTTGTCCTATGGCGCTTTATGAGGCTCTTCGTCGCAAATGTTTTAAGCAGGCTATTTTCGTCATACTTGTGTCGTTCTAACGCCATTTATGATTTTTCAGTGCGCTGATCAGTTTATTGCAGAGTCGTATGGTTTTAAATGATCAGAATCTGGAGCGCATACCTTAATAACAATATTTTCATTTTAGTTAGTTAAGTGGATAAGCTACTAGCGATTCATGTGTCGGAAAATGTTTTTATGATCACCTTGTATTTCAAGCCGTATATTTTCTGTGGACGTTTTCTGTGGATATTCTGCGGCGACATTTTTTAATCGGTATTCTGTTCCTTCACGTAGAACCTGCTCAGGAATTTAAAGTTCTTCTATATAAATCTTATAAGGTATTTCTTCCATCTTCTTAGCATTCCTTCGTGGTGCGGCGGACCAATCTCCAGAACAACTCCACGATCACGAATTTGAAAGAGTTAGAATTCTTGAACCTAGCACAACGGAGCTCTTTTGGGCTAGCGGTAAAGAATTCGACTCCCAATAAATTGACCCACGATCGAGTCCCGCTCATGCGACGCAGCACTTCTCACTGGTGATAATAGATGGCGACACGAGCAAGTAACTAACCAGGCTTCACTGAAACACGTGATCGCCACATTGGTGACCCGGAGAACTACAGACTCCTACCTCGACTGAGGTCAAATGACGAACTGCGTCACAGACTTCGCCCCACAACCAATAAAAACGGCGACACACATGCCAACACAACGGGGTTTCTCAACGTTCTCCTCATATCGCATCATAGATGCTTCGAGGGGGAGTATGCGGCGGACCGATCTCCAGAACAACTCCAAGATCGCGAATTTGAAAGAGTTAGAATTCTTGAACCTAGCACAACGGAGCTCTTTTGCGCTAGCGGTAAAGAATTCGACTCCCAATAAATTGACCCACGATCGAGTCCCGCTCATGCGACGCAGCACTTCTCACTGGTGATAATAGATGGCGACACGAGCAAGTAACTAACCAGGCTTCACTGAAACACGTGCTCGCCACAGTGGTGTTCTGGTCAGCACACTTGGTGCGTGTTCGAGAGGTCCAGAGTTCGAGTCCCGGCGAAGGCATTGCTCATATTTCACATCTCCTACTTTCAAAAAATACCTAATGTTTCTGCAGCGGAAACCGAACAGAAAAAAGGTGGTGGATGATGATTCGCCACCACCAGGATTTGGCGATTGGGTCTCCTAATCCAGTGGGTATTTAAAAGGGGGAGTATGTAAGGTATTTCTCTAGCCTTCTTAGCAAGCCTTCGTGGTGTAGTGGTCAGGACACTCGGTTCGGTCCAGAGTTCGAGTCACGGCGGGAGCATTGCTCATTTTTCACATGTCCTACTTTCAAAATATACCTAATATCTTTGTAAACTTTATTTTTATTTGTTCTTGATACCTTAATCTGTGTGATTTTGGAAGAAAAGCTCCAACTATTGAGCGCAAGTAAATGCCTAAGAAATGTGTCTTTCATTATTTGCTGCATTTACAAAGACATCATCAGAATTCCCGTATCCAACCGCCCTCTCCCCCCGAAAAAAATCTAGCTGAAGAAAATGTTTCTTAGCTGCTGATTTATTTTTTTAAAGATCTGAGGCATAGCGTTATAGCGTTGCCAGAAATTGTTTTCTCATCTTCTACTTATTCAGTTATTTTTATCGGAATTCTCGTCATTTATATGCAAATTCAGTTTAATAATAATACGACAAGACGGAAATGAATTGATTACTGGTGACTCCGTAATATAAACAAATATTCCAAAAATGTCAGAGGCGAAAAAATTCCTTCGTGGAATTTGTGCATAGTTTACTGCTAGCGAATATTCTATAAGGGACAGAGTGGAATTTTCAAGATGGAATTCTTAAGGTGTTGTTTTGTTTGATTTTTTGTGGAAGCATATTTGCCCTTTTTCTTTCAGAATAAAGAACATCGTTTTGTAATATTATTTAAGAAGAATAGGAATTATTTTTTTTACAGTAAATATAGTGGCTCATTTTTGCTTTTCGACACTTTATTTGCGTAAAATCTGTGTTACATATTTAAACATAGACTTCAGACATCTTTCTAATGCATTAATTTTTCTTTATTTTAAGCTTTTATCTTAAAAAATAAATATCCTTAAAATACTCCGAGTAATAAAATAATTTATTCAAAATATTTTAATCAGTAGCTCACATAATAATTTGGACACAAAATTTTTTGTTGAAATTTGTTTTGACAGACAATTTCCTTCTTATAATTTTTCGTTTTAAATAAAAATAAATCAAAAGTATTATGTCTGCATTTGAAAATTACAGACCGTGTTTAAACATCTGTAGAACGATTTCGGGCCATTCAATTAATGCTCAAAATGTGAGATTTTAAATGAGAAATGAGAAATTTAAAATGAGAAAATTATTTTTTTTTCAAATGTTCGATTTGATAGCGTTTTTGGTGTAAAAATCTGAATCGTGGTTTCCATTATAAAAGTCCATCGTAAAATTTCCAGGGGTCTAGATTTCCATTCCTCTTCCATCACTTTCCAAACGTCCATCTATCGTGGTGAGTTTGCGCTTAGATAGAGCTCTTTTTAAGAGACTAAAGGCCCAATAGCGCATATTTGAAATGTCCGGGAACTTCGGAGGAAAACGTTGAAAAGGTATACACATGCATTATCTGTATAAATCCTCATTTTACCAAGGAATTCAGTGGTAGTTTAGTAAGTAAGAGTTGCTGCTTTGTACTGAAGTTTTAGTTTTTAAAAATCATTGGGATAAAAAATGGAATTTCTTTTGTCAATATCAAATGTAAAGCATTCTCTTGATAATAAATTTATTTTAAGAATTTTTCTGCTCTTTTTATTTTTATTTTGCCATTGTAAGAGAATTCTCCAAGAATCAGCCCTCAAAAGCTCGCTTTTATTAGTACAGGTGTGGCAATTCCGAGGTACCTTAACCCTCCATGAGATCATCTTCTCGCTAAGACGGATGTCACGATTCTGGAGCCCCAGCGATTTGGCCTCTTTTCTTTTCCTTCTCCTCATAGCTACTACTTTTTCGTATTTTCTCCTTCTACTTGAGCTAAACATGAGGCACTTGTTTTTCCTCACGAGTATCAATCAGCTGGTCTCCCGACCTTTGTGTCCGAGGCTTGGGAATAAGCTTTTGGGAAAGTCGATTGTGGGGCTTCAGTTTGCGTATAAGTCTGGCTAACCATAACATAGGATTCTGTGTTCCCTTGCTGGGCTCCGCGGACCGTGGAATGATCGGCAAGCATGGCATCTTGAAATGTATCAGTTTGCTTTATCAACTAAAGCAAAGTAAAGTTCAAAAATAGTTCAAAAAACCAAAGTAATAGTCCTGTAGAAGATATGATGGCGGACTATTTTGACTCAAATAGTATGAAAATTGAAGTGTTAGAAATGAAATATGAGGCTTCAGAAATTCCGAAAACGTCCATGAAAATAAAAGCACCGGAAAAATAAGCACCAAGCATAATGACAATCGTGGAACTTTCACCACAATCTCGTTAACATCAACATGATCGATGTTCATCAGCCTGTGTGCTTTGCACTACAGGAAACGATGCTGAAACAAAAACAATGTTCAAAGAATTAGAGGTATGTCGTGGTCAAGATAGACAATCCGGTTGGTAAGCAAGAAGATTCAGGAGGTGTGAATCTCCTCACCTCATTCGATTTTCATCAAATACTCTTCATTTGACAACATGTCTCCAAGCTGTCACTTTATAAGCTAATTTTCACATTTTAGTTACCGATGTTTCTGTTTATTTAAGTATATACAATCACATCGATCAGAGAGATTTGGATGGGCTAATAGAGCAGCTGCTGGAGCCCTTTATCATAATAGGAGACATAAACGGTCACGCTGTCTGGGGGACTAAGCACACAAATTCTTCAGGTCGACAAATTAAGCAAATGATTGAAGATCATTGTCTTCGTTTTCTCAATAATAGACAGGATACATACTTCCACAACCTATACGTACCTTTCATACTATTAACCTTCACCATCTCTTTTGCCTTTTTGTACATTTACTGATGTAAATGTTCCTTACAACAGCGATCATTTTCCAATTTTGGTATCTCTGGAACGGGAAGGAAAAAGTCCCATGTCAAGAATCCCTCGTTTCATATTTTATAGGGGAAAATAGAAAATTTTCTCATGTCTTGCAGTGCTAACAGGAGGAATGGTAAAAGATGATCCTGTTGATGATGCAATGCAAACCGTTAGTAATACTACTATAGTTCCGGCAGCTAGATTGTCAATTCCTATGACATCAAAAGGCTACCAAAGTATTGGAAACTGTGATGAAATGCCAGGAGATGCTGGGATAACAGAGAAAATCGTGGGTGATTTTTCGGCTGCAACCCTATTTATTTAACATTATAACCTTCAAAATAGCAAAAGTAGTTGCTAGAAAAGTACGACGGCAGAGACAGAGAGTTTCGTGGATCTCTTATGGGTCATCAATAGCATTCTCTACATAAAAAAAAAAGAGTTTGGGAAAGAATTAGAAAAGCATGTGAGCTTCATAAAGATCACTCGCTTTCCTTTCTGGAAATGATGGCCGATATATTATCACAATAGAAAAAATTGCAAGCACTCTCGGTGGGACACTTGCTGCTGTTTCTTCCAGCAGAAATTATCCACTAGCATTTCATTCTGTCAAGCGTAGCCCAGACAATATTCCCATTCAGTGTGATTCTCCCATCTGGGAGTTATATAATGGGGAAGTTTCCATGCTTGAACTAAAGAGAGCTTTGTTACAGACAGATAGATCTGCTAGAAGTCCAAATGGCGTCAGTTAGAAAATACTTAAGCATCTTTCTTGTTAAGCCATTAACTACCCTTCTTTCTCTTCATAACCGAGTTTGGGTGGAGCATCGTTTTCACAGTGCATGGAAGAATGCTTTGAGTAACCGATAAACAGATGAATCTAAATCTGCTAAACATGTTCGATCTTCATTTGTTATTGGAAGTCATATGGATAGCAAACGATTACATAATGCGTGTTCTGTGCTCTTCGGAATTAGTTGCTTTTTATTATGTGCTTTCTTTCATATCTAAGCTATTCCAGAGAAATTTTTTAGTTTACACCGATAATGCGCTAAAATTATTAGAATGACACACGATTTTTATGACACATGAATCCTTTAGTTGTTGAAGTTGTGAAATTAAATCTCAATTTAAGGACTCTTTGATACAAAGTTTTTTATTATTGGGATGTTAGACATACGGGGATAAAGGGCAACAAGTTGGCAAATATCACAGCAAAGTCTGTTGTGGGTCTGTTCAGCGGTCTAGCCTCTTGTAACATAATCAGCACGATAATTTAGGTTAAAATATTTAGTAAATTTCAAAGTTTGCGTTTGAAATATTTTAATGAATGCGAGTTGCCTCTGGATTGCATTATTGGTAAAGATATTAATACAATTGTTTTCTATATTTGAAAAAGAAAAGGAGGGTATGAGGTATTTTCTCCCTCCTTGCATTTGTGATGCAATTGGAAGCAAACTCGACTCGTACTCGAGAGGTCCAGGGTTCGAGTCCTGGCGAGAGTTCTGCAAATTATTCACGTTTTCTGCTTCAAAAAATGCCTGATGACTCTACAAGGGTAACCTGAACTAAGGGTGGTTGACGATAGTTCGTCGACACCAGGATTTGCCGACCGTATTCCCTAATCTCCATTAGCCCTTTAAAAGGGGGAGCATGTAAGGTATTTTCTCCCTCCTTTCGCATGCCTTCGCGGTGTAATTTGAAGCGTACTCGACGTGCATTCGAGAGGTCCAGGCTTCGAGTCGCCGCCAGGATACTGCACATGTTTCATGTTTGCTGCTTTAAAAAACCTAACGACTCTAGAAGAGCCTTTCTCATTTGATTTAATTTCATTTTAAAATTGTGCAGTTGTATTTTAATAGGTGTCATGTTTTCGATTTTCAGAATCATTAACTGAGTTTTTATATATTTATTCCCCTTAACATTCATGATTTTACTAAATAACTTAATTTTAAAATCGCCTGTTTTTTAAACTTGTGTTCAAAGTATTAAGCTGCTGTTTAAAGTATTTAAATTGTGTTTGGCGCAAATAAAGTTTCAGGTTCTAGGCTAATAAATCTACTACCACCACGACTACCATCACTTCCTACAATCATAAACCCCTTACTGAAACTTTCTTTGCATTGATAGAAGCAGGTATGTATTTTTTACTCTTCGTTTTCGACAATACACCTTTTCTTTTGCAGTCATTTAGGATGCTTCATCGAGATTCACAATGTATTCCCATTTATTTCCTGCTAAATAATTTTCGTAAGGCATTCTACAAAAGGTTCTGCGTTGATCCACATGCCTCGCGAAAAGCTGGCAAAAGTCAAAGGGTTTAATTTGTAAATATTGTTTTATTTACTGTTGCTACAGATGTTTTTAAGTCTGCAATTGATTTCCGTGTTGGCGGATTTTCGCTCATTACCAACGACTTAACTTAGAAACATGAGAAACAGTACGTGTTTTTTCGGGTATTCGTTTGGAGCCTTCTTTCCATGCAAAAGTAATGAGTGATGGTTTTTCTCTTACTGTTACTTACTTTACATGACGAGATTTTAATACCATGCATTTCACAACGTTTTTGAATTATAGAGTAGGAATATTTCTCGAACATACCGTTCAATCCGCAGTTTGTTCATATGCGACATTTTGAAAGTATAATCAATTTAAAACTAACACACGATATTTCTTGTTTCAAATAATAAGTTGTCGCTAGAAATTTTCATTTGAAAACCGTTTTTCGAATTTTTTATAGAAATCATTCTAAAACTGGATAAATACTTTCTGTATTAATCAAATTATGCTAATAGTTCCATATCTAAACCGAACATGTCAGGTTGCTACAAAATAACGAAAAAATTTTTTAAAAATTTAGTTATTCATCATTTTCAAAATGATAGAATTTTTCTAAATATCCAAAAAAGTGCTTCACGTGAAGCTTTCCACTATCTTTGAAGCTATAAACGATGGAAATTGAATTTAACTGTTCAAAATGCAATTAAGTTGGAACTACTTTTTAAGGTAACAGGAAGGAATCCTAGATTTATGGTATGAAAAGTCAAGCGAACCCTAAAATTTAGCTCTGTAAACAGTGGATTTAAAATGTCTGTTTGCAATCAAAATTAACCAGTATCTGTTAGAATAATTTTAGGTGGTTATGATTAGGGCACATGGACACAATGGACGATCATCGAGAAAAAAAAATTCTTTAATAAGAAAACCATGAAAATACGCCTGGCTTTCGGAAAATACACGATAAACAAAGATCTGTCACATGGAAATAATGTTATTTTTGCAGATAAGTCAATGCTGAAAATAGTATTTATGATAATGTGAAATATCGAATCGATGAACGAATTGTTGTGCGACGAAAGATAAAGAAAGAACTAAATCCGAAAACCTTTTGCCTATAATTAAGCTTGAAGGTAAAATCATGATGGGTTTCTAAATGTTTTGCTGCTTCTGGGATGGGAAATTCACTTTTTCTAAAAAATAATATGGATCGATATAAATATATAAATATTTTTAATGAATATCTGAAAGCATCTGCAAGAAAAATTGAAGTACAAAATGGATTCAGGCTCTATCAGGATAGCTGTCTTAAATTTACAGCCCTAATTGTAGCGAAGCTCGCAAATAGATATATCAATCTCCGAAGTCGACTTAAAGTTACATATAAGGATCGGATACGGTTGCATTTGCATTTAAGGATCAATTACAGTTACTCAATTACAATACCAGTTGCAGTTACATAGGGACCATAATGTAGGCAAATGATCGCCAAATTTGGCGTTTTGTGGAGATTTCTTACCAGATTGGCGGCAGAAATTAGTCGCCAACAGACTTTTCATATCCCATTATACAAAAGATATAACAATTCCATATATAATTTCACTAAATTTATATACATATATATAATTCGTTACTTATTATTATCGTTATTATTATTACAAAAGCGTTTCGAATAATTTTTTGAAAACAAGCATGTTTTTAAAATAATGCTTAATATTATATAGTCAATACTATATGTGAAAGAAGAATAAAGTAATTTTGCTAATATTTACTAAATGCTTTTGCAGATATGTCCGAAAACAAATGTGACGGAATGTATTAATTCATTTTGTAATACCTTACTTTGTCCTAAATGTCTTGCAAACATGTTTACTTGAATGAATATCAGACGGTAAATTCTCGACTGGTACTTTTAAATATTCTTTATTACAAAAAATATGGAGGGAATATAAATAAGTATTTTAATGGAATTAGAACGCATATTTTGTTTCTTAAGCAAGATCGTATAGAAATTTTTATAATTCTAGGAAATGCATTTTTAGAAACGCTACTTTTCAGAATATCATGTTCTCGAGCATCAGAAATTTAAATAAATTGAAAGGAATATGAATAAGAATTTGAGATAAGAATTGAAATATAAGAATGTGGAAATGTAATTTAAAATAAAAGTATAATTTGAAATTCAAGAAGAATGGAATAAAATTCGATATATTTGTGAAAACTAGAAAATAATTTGAAGTATTTTCTTACTTGAATTTTGTTTATAATATTGTTGCGTGCTTACGGGTTCGTTATGGATTGAATGCACAAGTCGTTAAAAAATTAATAAAAATTTATTCTTTCCACAAGAAATAAATCAAAAAAATCTCAAACGTTAAACAGAATTCACTTTAAAAAAGATAAACTAATTCTAACTTACAGCGAAATCACTACGATCAATCACAGCATTAAGCAAACAAACAGCAGTTCACTTTAAACAGCGACAACTACAACAACAGCTGAGATGAGGTGTTTCAATTCGGCTTTTGTAAGCTTTTTAATTACCACTAGAACAATCTCTCGATTTTTCTAGATTTTTCTGGATGGCAACAGTAATTACGAGATGTCTATTTATTAAACATTAAATGCACGCGCTCTTTTATTTTTATTTTTCCGACGTAGCTTTCTCTTCAAAAATTGTTTGCGTTGCACGGGAAAATAAAGCAATTTTAATTACAATTCTAAATAAATAGCCAAACAAATATGAAATCTGTAACACTGTCCACTTCTCGAAGACTGCACGTCCCCGGCAATAAAATCCCTGGACAGGAAGCCAAACTTACAACTAAGGCATCAAAGCTATAATAAACATCATGTTACAATAACAAAATAACAATAATTGCAATATGTAACTTTCAGCAAATCAAATACTGTCAAACGCTAAATACAATTCAAATACTATCAAATACTAAATACAAATACTATCAAATACTAAATACAAATACTATCAAATGCAAATGCTATCAAATACAAATACTTATCAAATACTAATATTTATCAAATACAAATCAAATACTCAATACAAATAGGACCATGGTCTTATACTATTTACATTACTATTTACAATTATATACACTACGTACTATGGCCATCCATAGTAATGAACTAACCTGTCGTAATGAACGACTTTAGGTTTAGAGTTTGATGACTTACGGATCTGAACCACGATGTCGTTCAGCCTGCTCAGGACTGTGCAAGGACCATCCCAAGGTGACTGTAGTTTCGCAGAAAGTCCTCTTCGACGAGTCGGATTCCATAACCACACCTTGTCTCCTTTGTTGAAACGATGTCCTGTACTTCTCGTGTCGTAGCGGGACTTCGTCTTCTCCGTCGCCAAGTATACTCGCTGTCGTGCAAAGTTGTGCATCACTTCAAACCGGGCCTGGAGATCATGAATGTATTCCTCGGGCGATGAAAGCGCATCCGGAGGGCGACCAAACAAAAATCACATGGCAGACGAAGGTCACGACCGAAGAGCCTCTGAGATGGGGAATAGCCGGTAGTCTTGTCGAAAGCCTGTGGTAAGCCAGTAAAAACAGTGGTAACATCTTGTCCCAGTCCTGTTGGTTTCTGAAAACCACTAATGAGAGGTTATTGAGAACGGTTCGATTAAATCTCTCTACCATGCCGTCCGACTGGGGATGGAAAAGCGTCGTTTGGGCTTTGTCAATGCCGAGTAGCTTCCAGAGTTCTTTGATTACATTTATTCCTTCCAATGCTGAAATACTTCTTTAGAGATATTCGCACAATATCAGAATATCTCAAATGTTTATCAAAACTCAATTCAAAACAGATAAACTAATTCTATTTCACAGCGATATCGTTACAGCATTAAGTAAACAAACAGCAGTTCGCTTTACACAGCTACAACTACAACTGAGATGAGGTGTTTCACTTCATCTTTTATAAGCTTTTTAATTATCACTAGAACAATCTCTCGATTGTTTTAGATTTTTCTGGATGGCAACATTAATTACGAGATGTTTATTTATTTAACATTAAACGCGCGCGCTCTTTAATTTTTCCGACATAGCTTTCTCTTCAAAAATCGTCTGCGTTGCACGCGAAAACAAACCAGTTTTAATTAAAATTCTAAATAAATAGACTAGAAAATATGAAATCCATAACACTGCCCCCTTCTCGAGGACTGCACGTCCCCGGCAGTAAAATCCCTGGACAGGAAGCCAAACTTACAACTAAGGCATCAAAGCTATAACAAACATCATGTTACAATAACAAAATAAACAAGAATTGCAATATGTGACTTTCAGCAAATCAAATACTATCAAACGCTAAATACAATTCAAACACTATCAAATACTAAATACAAATACTATCAAACACGAATGCTATAAAATACGAATACTTATCAAATACTAATATTTATCAAATACTAAATACAAATAATAAATACAAATAGGGCCATGGTCTTATACTATTTACATTATTATCTACAATTATATACACTACAGACTATGGCCATATTTATGAACTAACCTGTCGTAATGAACGACTTTAGGTTTAGAGTTCGATGACTTATGGATCCGAACCACGACGTCGTTCAGCCTGTTTAGGACTGTATAAGGACCAGCCTAAGGTGACTGTAGTTTCGGAGAAAGTCTATTCTGTCGAGTAGGATTCCAGAACCACACCTTGTCTCGTTCATGGAAATGATGACCAGTAGCTCTCATATCGTAGCGGGTCTTCATCTTCTTCGTCGCCAAGTTGACTCGCTTTCGTGCAGAACGGTGCTTCACTTCAAACCCTGCCTGGACATCTTGGATGTATTCCTTAGGCGATGAAGGCGCATCTGCATTGCGGCCAAATAAGAAATCACAATTCAGATGAAGATCACGACCGGTGAGCATCTGGGATGGAGAATTCCTTTTAGTCTTGGGTTTCTCTTCAACCGTAGTATGACATCGGCAGCTTTCTGAGCAGGGTCTTTCAGGCAACACGTCGGCGTTTCGTGGTGAGGATCCTTTCTGAGGATCGATAGTCATGTTCTCAAATGCTGAAAGTAGTTTGTTGTTTTGGAAGTCTAAGGAAAAATTGTATTTCCTTAAAAAGTCCAATCCGAGTACGCAAGGATCTGTAATATCCGCCACATATGCTGTGTGGTAGTAGTGGCACTTCCAAAGGTAATATTCACGTTTAACTTTCCGTTTATGTCGATTTTCTCGCCGGACACAGTCTGGAGGGCAACACAGGATGGCGTTCAAATCAGTTTGTCCTTAAATTGTTGGGTTAATCCTTCCGAATGATGGTAACATTAGCTCCTGTATCAATGATTATAATGCAAGGAACTCTGTCGATATGTTCATTAGTGGATAGTCCGTTACTGTTGCCACTCGCTGCAGGAATCTTGAGCGCTTTAAAACAGGTTTTTTCACTAGCGTTCAATCTCAGCTCCGCCTTATGATCATTAAATTGCTTCCTGCGTCGTTGCTGGGAAATGATCTCATTTACCTCACCTCGGGGTGTTCTGAAGTTTGTTCGTACATGGCCTTCAGCTCCGCAGTTCCAGTACTTTGGTTTATTGTCACTCCTTTTCCATTACATGGCATTTAATTGTCTGTTTATACCGTCCGTCTTATTTTCCCTGCTCCGGAGTGTTCGACAGTTCCTTCGCATGTGTCCTACAGCACCGCAGTTTCAGCACTTTACGGTCGGTTTCTTATCACTAATATGCTGTTGCAAGGCATTCACTTTTCTGGATAAATTATGTAAACGAGCCATCAACTGATCCACTGATTCGTGGACTCGCACAGCTCTGACTGGGTGGTGACCTCTACGAGTTGCTTGCTGAGCTACCTCGAATTTCATGGCGTACAATAGAGCGCTTTTTATAGCGTACACTAGAGCACTGCGAATGGCACATCTGCCATTCGCAGTGCTTTACAGTGCCATTACAGTGCTTTCGGTATTTCAGGATCCCAGATGCCGTCGATAAAGTTCTGCAGGGACAGGATTTCCCTTGTTTCTGTCGGGCACTCCAAAACGGCGAGGTGGGACAGCCTTTCAACATCCGTGGCGAGCTCCTGGAGTGTTTCCGTAGGCTTCTGTTGATTGGATTTTAACTGCAGCCTGCTGTAATCTTTTAAACACTTCTCCCCAAAACGCAGCTCCAAAGCGCCGGACAGAGCTTCGAAGTCTAGTCTCTGGTTTTCTGGAAGAGTCTGCAGGATATCCGCTGCGTCTGCTCTCAGAGACGCGGCGAGATGACAGGCCTTGGCTTGGGAATCCCATCCATTGGCATCCGCTACTATAGAAAATTGTGTCTTATACACTTCCCAAGAGGTCTTACCATCATATGTGGATAGCTTCAGAGAGCGGCGAGCACTCATGGGTAGAAATTTGAAACTATCCGAATTGCTTCTTGCCGTCGCTACGAATTTCTTTAAAGTATCAACTTCTTTCGCAACTGCAGAAACCTTGTCATCAATTTGTTGTTCGATTTGGTGTTGGACGGCAGAGACTCTTCCTTCGATTCGTTACTCTCCACAGCAGAAACTCTTCCTTCTACTTGTTCTTTTACAGAAGAAACTCTTTCTTCAATGTGTTCAACTTTATTTTCAACAACGTTAACTCTGCCTTCCATAGCCTCGAATTTATTTTCTATTACGCTGGTAATTTCTCTTTTCAATTCCTCTTGACCTGCTTCAATCTTTTGTTGAATGTTGTTTTCTGTTGTTGTTGTTTTGTTGTTCTTCATTTCTTCCTTAACAGATTCCTGAGCAATATTCATTTCATCTTTAACAGATGTTTGACCAGCTTTCATCTCTTCTTGACAAGCTTCCATCTTTTCTTTAACGGAATCTTGGCCAGCTTTAATCTCTTCCTTTAAATGCAGCAAAGACTGCCATAAACTGCCTTAATTGTTCTTCCATTGCTCTTGTTAAAAACATTCAAAATTCCAATTCCTGACACCAAAAATTGTTGCGTGCGCACGGGTTCGTTATGGATTGAATGCACAAGCCGTTAAAAAGTTATCAAAAATTTATTCTTCCCACAAGAAATAAATCAAAATGCTGAAATATTTCTTCAGAGATATTAGTACAATATCACAATATCTCAAACTTTAAAGAGAATTCACTTTAAAACAGATAAACTAATACTAACTTACAGCGAAATCGCTACAATCAATCACAGCATTAAGTAAACAAACAGCAGTTCGCTTTAAACAGCGACAACTACAACAACAACTGAGATGAGGTGCTTCAATTCGGCTTTTATAAGCTTTTTAATTATCACTAGAACAATCTCGATTTTTCTAGATTTTTCTGGATGGCAACAGTAATTTCGAGCTATTTATTTATTAAACATTAAATGCACGCGCTCTTTTATTTATATTTTTCCGACGTAGCTTTCTCTTCAAAAATCGTCTGCGTTGCATAGGAAAATAAAGCAATTTTAGTTACAATTCTAAATAAGTAGCCAAACAAATATGAAATCCGTAACAATATTATAAATATCGGCCTTTCTTGGCTTCGTGATACTCATTTCAAAAATGAGAATATTAATTTTTACTGTTAAATAAAGGAGGATCTGTTTGTATGTTACTCGCAATGTGGAAAAATGGCGAAACCTACATCTACTAAATTTTCAAAGCAAGTTGCTCTTCCACACGAACATGGGCACTTGGAAACCAGAATTTTCAATTTTGCATTTATTTCTGATTTATTTCATATTAAGTGGAGTTTAATGAATTTTTGATTAAAAAACTCATACATTTGTAAACAAACAGTGACAACAACGCTCAAGATAAAATATTTTTATCTCTAGCTCCCAGACTTTTGACCATTAGTGAAAAGGTAAGATATTGGTCTTTAATATTCCACGCGTAAGCGTTTTGCCATTCAATAAGGAGCAAGAAATTTAAAATTTAATCTCCTTGTTACTGATTAGCATGCTAAGCGATAGAAAAGTAATAAAACGCAATTCTGAAAAAAAAACATTTTTCTCACTTTTTAATCTGATTGATTTAATTTGAAATGCAGCCGCTCAGACGGGAAAGTGATTAATGACTGTGGCTGTAGTATGGAGGGGTCTAGTTTCCAATCCCAGAGATGGCATGGATGTAAATAGTCTGTCCCGTCATAGGAGGCAACGGGGGCATCTATTAGGTGCCTTCATAATAAAATGAACACCGTTTTTGCCCTTATATCCTAACATGGCTAGTGTCCGCTATTAAAAAATATTTACGCTCATTATATATATATATTTCTATAAATTTTAAAATCAAAGGCTTTCAAAATAATTTCATTTGAGAAAGCCTCGAGTAAGACATATCTATTCATTGAGAGAGAATTTAAAAAAAAATATTTAGTTCCGCAGTCTTTTCGAAATTTCGTGCGTAGTTATATTACTGAGAGCATAAAATATAGAGTAAATATAATAGAACCACAATATTGAAAAATAGAAAATATGCTAAATATCAAATAGTATATGTATTGGCAAACGTATCTGCTGACTATTTTTAACTTTAACTCTCTCATCTTGTTCAATATTGGCTGCTTTGAAGTTAGTTCATATTTCTTATTTCTTTCATTTGTAACATCCTCCCGTCAGACGAGGTTTAGGGAAGAACGACGTGTACTTGTTGACAGTGTTCGGTCAGATGGAAAACGGAGGCATCTCTGTCAATAGAAATATGACTCGGATCACTCTGATTTATATTCACTAGCAAACGCATAAAAGGTATGTTTCATAAAACGTATTATGCCTCGGATGCATTTTTAAGTGAAATGCGAAACCAAATTTTATGCGCATATTTCTGAAGTATTATAAGTATATTCACTTCAAATTTCAGAAATATGAATGTATAATATATATCACTGAATACATTCTGTTACAAAAATTAGAAATAAATGCATACCGAATGTTAATACATATTTTTGCATGAAATATTTTGTTCGATTGGGATCAAATGATAAAATTCAGTTTTATTAAATAGCAATAAATAAATAACTGCTTAAAAATAACAAATAACTGCTAGTAATAAATAATTAAAAATAAAATTTTTAAAAGCAGCATAACAGCGTATGTTTAGAATTCAATACACAGTGTTAAGTGTTGGTATACATTTTTCTATTCTTTCAGGCTTTTCTCAGTTGATTAAATCGATGTTCTGTTTTCTTAGTGACATGGTTTAGAGAAATTTCTTTTTGTTCTTTTATTATTAACTTTTCGTTCATTAACTTTATTTATTAAATATCACGTTCTTCGCCCTTACACCGCATAAAATTCAATTGAACAGCAAACTTATAAAATATTTAAAAACAGCATATCTTTACAATTTCCGAAAGACAGTCTTGCGAGCTGGAGATAAAAATGTTTCATACCGTAGTGTTGCCACTACTCGCTTTCAAATAATTGACTTTGTTAATCAAGAATTCATTAAAGTTAAACAAAATATGAGATAAATAATAAAACCAATCCAAAATTCTCGCTTCCAGTTGCACATGTTCAGATGGAGGACTACGTTATTAATAATTGGATGGCTCTAGGTACCGTCTTTTTTCAAAATGCGAGGAACATGTATACATACATGCAGATTCTTCATTATTTAATTTCTTTAAAAACAATACCGGGCGATAATATTTGGTGGCAACAATTTGAAAAGTAATACGCCGCTCATAGTGAAATAAGGAGGTAAGACTAGATGACGCAAGCCTCGCGTCACAAAAATGAAGCCAAGGAAATATTAACAGCATGACGTCACGACCTACCATGGCCGCTATACAGCATATGGATAAGACTACGAAAAGAATTGTTAAATAAAATTACATTGACTTGAGAACAAATATCAAAGACTGCAGGCGGAGAAAAGTGTCTTTAATTTGCATACAATATCATTGAAACTTCCACTGATCTTCTCAGTTTTACCACGTATAATGTATACATATGTGTTATAGTTACTTACCATTTACGTATTTTCGTGCACCTAGATTTTATTAAATTTGAAAGAGTTATTTGCAAGCCTTGTGATTTTCTATATACTAAGTAGAAAATTATTTAAGTATTTAAATTAGAACGGGAGAATTATAAAATTTCAATGATGAATAGCTATCATGTAGACAGCATGATTAGAATGTAAACAAAACCAATCAGAAGTCCACTTATGGCAGCGGCCATGATAAGTCATTACGTCATACCGTGACGTTTCATGACTTCATTTTCATTGCATGGGAGGTACGGAGTAGGCTTGTTCCTATTCTAACCTCCTTGTTGTGAACCGACGCAAAATCCTATAGAGAAGTTAATAACCCCTTTTGAACTAAAAAATAATTTAAAAATTGCTACAGATCTCTTAGGAACCCTAGAAAGACAGTTTTGCAAGTACTTTATATCGAACTTTGATATGAAAAGTCATCTTAAATTAAAAAAAAATATCTTTGATTGATGTTGATAAGATTAATCACCTGCTATATACAGTCCAATTTTCCTACCACTTCACCAACTCATCGATGTCCGATTATGGACAAAATATCATTTATTTGACAGTGTTCCTAAGGCTGCTATCAAGTACGAAATGTTTGATTTTGAAATGGAAATTGATCCAAATGAAGAAAGTTTATGGCACTTTATGAGAAGCATTGAAAAACTTTGTGCTCCTTACTGTGAAGCTATGTGTCGGTCATTATCCCAGTCACAAATCGTCAGATTTAAAAAAAAAAGTATCACGTACTTGTTAAGGAGTAATAAAAATCAGTTCAATTATCATTCAATTCAAGTTTTTCACTTTAATTATGGTAATATTTTGTTGGGTTTATTTAAATTATATATGCGTTCTTAATCTGAATTATATCTAACATATTTTGTCCATAGAAAGTTAACTTCGCTTAGCGCAATTTTGCCGTGCGCGCAGAACATTAATGACATAACTCTCGCATTCGGCAAGAGTTTACTTTAAGTATTTTCCCCATGAATCGTGATTCCGCCGAATTATTTGCAAGAACTCAGTTTGTAATTCGTCTTTATATCTGCCCGTTCTCCATAAAAATCTCTCTAAATAATGCTTTCCCAGTTTGAAATTAGTATTCATTCAGATATCATGACTAATTCTTTTGTAATGTGGTGCTTCTTTTATAAAATTGTTTTATTAATATTAGGATAAGTATGTGTTGCCGGAAAAAATGTTTGGAAATGCTTAGGTATTTTATATTATTTCCTAACTTAACGTGCATACATGAAGAATGAGGTAATTCCTTTACTCTCCTCTACTTAAAAGGCTTCTGGTTTAGTTACTATTACAACTTAAGGTGATTAACTGTATCAAACAATTTTTCTACCTGCTTTACTATAGAAAGAAACACCCACGATTTTTTTCCTCCATTACGAAAAAAATTGTAGGTTTTTCATTTCCAACAACCAGCTACTTATTAGTATCGAGGAACTATCTCCAACCATCATTTTCAGTGGAAAGCTAGTTTCCCCCTTTACATGGTAACCCAAAATTAGGCCGTGGTGATACTTTGTTTTACATCATATGACAAAGCAGGAAAATTATACTAAAGAGTTGTTGTTTCGAAATATTTTGAATGAGTGATACGACCTTAAGCCAACACAAAACCTGCGATAGTAGTAACTCGTAACATGTTAATGTTACTAGCTACTAATGCCTTTAGTTACTAACGTTCAAAAACTTGTACTGATGCGGAATTATTTAAAAAAACGAGATTTTTACGTACGAAGGTTAATTATATAGAAAATTGTTATGGTGCAATTCTTTGAAATGTATCTTAAATTTGTCATCTGGACTTACTTACGCATATTATATGCTGCATTATTTTATTAAAGATAGAAAATTGACATCTTTCTGTCGAATGCTTATTAAGTGTGATTAAGGAACTAGCTTAATTGATTGTGGCAAAGCACGCGAGGACTATATGCCTGAGGAAACGAATGACGTCTTGGAAGATTTTCTAAGGGAATTTCCTCGTATCTACCTTACGCACGTAGAATCCGACAATAGCGTTCATGCAAAAGCTAGCCCGTTTGTTTGGTATTTTACTTAGGTTTAACTACCTGCGTTCATCGCTCAGCCGCTGGTGGGCTTAATAATTATCAATATGGATCAATGTTCACATAACTTCAGTTTAGTTTATTCGCCCTTCGATCACCCAAAAATCGAGAGGGAGAAATTAGCGAGTCACTTAATTTCCAAAGAAAACGTTTGGTGCAAACCAATGAAAACATAACAAATGAAAACTAGTCTTGGATAAACTACTGATAACTACTATAATGTTATATATTTCTTTAAAGAAAACCCATATTCGAAAAAGAAATTACCCATATTCGAATAAAAATGTATAGTCATGTTGACATTAGATTATCTGGTGGATACTTAGCCGATGTACCACGGATATCTGACAGAAATCGAGACGAGGGCGAAGAATTCATCCCAGTTAAACCGTAAAGCCTCGAGGGCGCCTCACTTGAATAAGTCTTGACCAAAGTCTCCGAGAAGGACATCGGAAGAACGAAATAGAAGGGGGCAAGCAAAAGACTGGATTTCGAAAGCTGGAACACATAAACAATGCATAAGGCGTTATACACATCAGGAGAACATCAGGAGGGACTCCCAGACCTGGCTGACTTGAGGCTGCCTTTAATGCCCCAACCTCTGGACGCGATCTCAGGGTGCGCCACTTCCCTTGATCAATCCAGCGGGACTTAAATGAATCACTATGCACGCTTATATTAAACTGAAAATACTGTGGTGGACGGCAACCATCCACCGAAAAAAACAAAGTCACAAGGTTGACATCGCCGTCCCTCTGTATTGACCGAGGGAAGCCCATCCCACCTCGGACAACCTTCGATATCAACCATGTAACGTCCCCAGAACCAAGCGGCAGACAAGACAGTACCCAGTACGGTCCCTGTCAAGCCTAAACATACTGCCGAATAAACGATGGCTATAGCCTTGTGAGGACTAATTATTTACCCCAGAAGTCGAGGCTGTCTAGACATTGGTCTAGCAGTTTGCTTCTCGCATACTTGGCCGGGTCTTCTTGCATACTTGGCCGGTTCCGAAAATTCCAACCCAGTCGAACCAGGGATGGTGTTCGACATGATCAGCCCCGGCGAATCTGGTTACCAGCGAAGGGAACGAGGAAGTCCATGTCGGACTGAGACAAGAGAGATAGGTGTGTATAAGGTAGCGCGTCACTGCCCCGGCAGATGCACCCATTCTCAGTAGGTCCAGCCGGTCGAACCGCCGGTGTCCTCCCATAAAATGGCCGGTTCCAGAAATCCAAGCCTTTTCAACTTCAAGGGTAGTACAACAACCCCGTCCGTATACGTTAGCAGTATATATGTCTATGAGCTTGAGCATCAGTAATGGAAGTGTGAGAATATGGAATTCTCACTGCGCGCAGTGTATCGTCATCGCCGCTGTAATCGTAATCGTGGGCCACCACGTGCGCCGCAGTGTATAAAAACACTGGACGGACAGGCGCTCTCTCTCTTTCTGCATAACGTCGTTCTATCGAGCGTGTGAGGCCACACACGTCTCACGCCATCCCATTTTGGAAACATCGACCCATCGCCTTAAGTTACCTGAGATGGAGGAGTAGTCAAGTTCTAATTTAATGAAAGCTGTATAATTGAGGGGTAAGAACTCTGGATGAAATGGCGAATCTACTTCAGAAGAAAATACCTCTTGTGCTTTGTGTTCAATGTGTTTAATCTTCGCAACCCGTAACTTCGGAAGTGACGGCCATGTGCTCGATAATTGGGTATAGATAAAAAAAAATTGCTCTATTCTATCGCGGAAAATATGCCTCACCTTAAATAGGCAATTTTGTAATGATTAAGAAGTATTGTGTCATCGATGTTTTCAGATTGCTTGTGCATTAAAAATGAACGATGTTAATAACATGCTTGTCAGACAGCATCTGTAAGTCCTCCATAAATAGTTTTGTAATCTGCATTGATATATTGATAACCCAGAGAAGTTTCTTATGCTAAAATAAATGTGTCTTTAAACGGAATCTACAGTCTCATGCATGGGGGTTATTGGGTAAGTCAACCATTTTGTTATTCTTATCTTAAAGAGTAAACGCAATGTACACCACTAGTTTTTAAGTTAGTTAAATTTGTGCAGACTTAATTTATATTTGATACTTCTAGTATCACATTGGATTAGGGAGTCACATTTACAACACCACATAATGGTGCCGTGACAAAAAATTATTGATTTGAATTTTAATTTTGGTCCTCTTAAACAGGATAGAAAATGATTTAAGGTTGAGAACCATTTTATGCATATGCCTACTAATATAGCTACACATGTGATTCCATTATGTGACTATTATTAATGATTGCTTAAATATTTGAAATTTTGTGACTATATGATATAAATCATTAAAAAAGATTTAAGTTAAAAATTGCACATGCACATAAAAAAAAAAAAAAAATAGAATTCCATATGACTATGTTTTCTGCTAATGTGAAATGATTTAATGATTAAAAATATATATGTGAAAATAGTAATATCTGTTCAAAATTGGTTGGTATTTAAGAAATTATTCCTGAATGTATATCATAATGTGTGACAGTGAGTATGTAATAACTTGCATCCATGCATGTAAGACAAACTTTTGATAAAAGTTGAAATAATGTATTTAGGAATGTACTATGCAGTAGTATTAATAATAATAGTAATTTATAGTGGAACTAAAGGAAAGTAAATTAATTCAGAATGGCTAAGAAAAATAATATCATGAATATGAGTCTTGCAACTGCTTTGCCTACTTTTTCTGGGGAGCATGATGAAAATATAACATTTTTTCTAGATCAGTTATATCAAATGTCTTGTTTAGAGAACTGGAATGAGCAAAGAAAAAGCCTGGTGTTAAAAATTCAGTTGAGGGGTAAAGCATTAAAATTTGTAATGGATAATGAATCATGTAAAGATATGTCATTTGATGAGTTAAAAAAATTACTAAGTAACAAATTTGCAAAATCTCAGTCATTTGACACGATTCAAAACAATTTTACCTCAATTAGACAGACTCCAAATCAGTCAGTTGAGGACTTAGCTGATCAAGTGAATGCTTATGCTACAAAATATTTTGGGTGCTATCCTAGTTCGAGTGAAGAGGTACAAAACCTCACTGAAAAAGCTATGCTTTCAAAATTCATAGAAGCTCTCCGACCAGATTTAAGACTGGAGGTTAAAAAACTAGGACCTGTTGATTTTGCTACTGCTGTTAAACAGGCAAAGAACATAGAAAAAGCATTGGAGGATTCTGGTAATAATTCACAGACGCATGATTTTTCACCGGAAATAAATACGTTAATAGTGCAACAGATGCAAAATAATAGAGCCATTGAGGATTTGTCAAAAAAATTTAATACAATTTTACCTAATGGTAGTGTAAACAATGTAACTAGACTACAAAATAATGCCACTGAAGATAGTAATAATAGAGAATCTTGTCATATTTGCCAGCAGAATCATTGGACTACAGAGTGTCCTTATTTTCCTTCAAACAATTTTCAATATCATAGACAGGCTAGAAACAACTACAGGAGAAATTTCTATAGGGGTAACTTTATTAATAGAAGGAATAGATATAATGGTCAGTATGCTTTCACTCGAGATAATAATACACTACAGAACAGTAGTAGAAATAGGCCACAGAACAGAAGATACAATAATCGTACGAATAATTTAAACTAGTAAAGGGTACTTGCAGATCTCCCAGATACATAAAGTATTACTCAAGTGCCCATAAAAGAATTTGGGGGAAACAAGATAAAAGTAAGAAAATAAGGAACACAAATAGGCCAAATACACATGAAGGGTTCAGAAACAAAATTAAAGAAAGTAGTGAACAAAAATTGGTAGCTTCTTGCCAGACTAATAGTATAACAAAATTACCAACAATAGAAATTAAATTTGGCGACTTTAGGGTAGAAGCATTACTTGATACAGGTGCAAATTTAAGCTTGATACAGCCAGACACCTTGCAGAAAATAAAAAATTATACAAAGATTCATTACTTAAGCAGATCTGTAAGAATACATACACTAAATAATGCTACCATCCCATATTTATCTGCTGTAAACTTAAAATTTCGTTTAGGAAATAAATGGCTTGCCAACCAATTTTTTGTTACACAACATAATTGGAACACAAATTATCAAATGATTTTAGGGTACGATTTCATTCAAAAAAATAAGATACTTATAGATGCAAATAAAAATCAGTTAATCATTGATAACACTTATTTTGATCTCCTAGACAGAAAACATTGTACTAACATTAATGCAGAAAAGGTAAACAAGAATAGTCGACCAGAGGAGTCGGGTATTGTAAGAGTAGTATTAAATACTAGAATTTTTCCAAAAACAGCAGAGATAGTAAAGTTAAGCATTCCAGTGAATATGCAGAAAGAACAGCAAATAATGTTTTCACCAGATAGACGAAAAGTGGGCAAAATAGGTATGACTGACTCAATTCATGAGATAAGTGACAGGCAATATATTTTCACCATAATTGAAAACAATTCCAATTCCACAATCATTTTAAGAAAGGGTGAAAAGATTGGTAAGGTATATAAAGTAGAAGAAAAACAATTTGAAAAACCTAGAGAGCAACAAAATTTACAAATTAACCATATAACTTTAAAAGAAATTAAAAA
>KK112932.1:240762-266460 GCA_000611955.2 Stegodyphus mimosarum | reverse complement strand
GATTAGGAGTCATTGACATGACACAAGAGAAAATCTTGTAGCAAGGTGAGTAGGCAAACAAGTTTTCCGTCTTCCCAATGCTGATCTCATTGACTTACAGAAGTGATAGAAAAGAAGACATAATGGGAGTAGGGAAGATTTTGCTTTTGAGCAGACATACGATTCAGTGGCATCATACAAGAGCAAACCTTATAGTATATTAAACTTGGAGCAAACTTCTTAGGGCAACTTTGTGAAAAGATAATAAATAACTGGTTAAATGAAATTATTTCATTGGTAATAATGAGTTGTAGGTTGTTTCGTTGTTTTTTCGGTCATGAACTGCAATCAGGAACGGATGGGGGATCTGACTAGCGCAGGCAATTTTCATAACTCTACTGTCAGTTTTTTACATGTTGACCTGTGTTCGGCAAGGTAAAAATATGACCAGCTTTATGACGCTCAACGTATATTACGAGAAAAGCACCCTTTATCAGTATTCCAGAATGCTCATGTAAAAATCTAAAGTGAATAGTCGCCGTCTTGCGTAAATGTTGAGGCATCTTTAGTGAGATGGAAGACGCAAAGCCAGCGGCGCCTTGGGAAATTTCGCGAATTCGAAATAGCCCTCCTTCCTTGGTATGTAGCTCAGTTGTTGCTTTGCCATAGTTTATTGATCTACAGTAAGTCAGGATGCCTATTCTACGATCACTGGGCCCGCCTACTATTTGAGCGAACAATATTGACCGAAAATAAAAATCGGTATCGACAGCCGTCTTCAACGAAGAAAGCCATTCTGTGGCCCTCAGTTGATGGGCGGGTGGGTCCATTTGACTTTATTGAGAGAGGACTTTCTTTAAGGAGGTTTAGACCAATCACAGTACAGACGAGTGAAAACGTTTGTAGTGCGCGCTAGCTGAAGTTCTAGGAATATTCTCCTATTTTTTCACTAACACACACGCTGCATTTGTAGTTCGAAAAAATGGCCCAAAACATTGTTATAACCCAAACGTGTGTTATGTTGCGGAAAATCCCGTTTTTTAGGCGCGCGTTTTTTAGGTTAACGCAGGAATTTAGAGTTAAAAAATAAAGAGAGACGTGGCATACCATGAAAGCACGGTAAATAGATAAAGTAAATGAATTAAGCTTATTTAAAATCTTTTTAGAAACAAACAATTTTAGATATTTAAATTTATAATATAATTATTTTGCAATGCACTCTAATTGCAAACTAAGTTTATTTATTTATTTATTTTTCCATGCTCACATTAAAACTGTGTTCTCACGCAATTTATTTTACAGTTAATATTAGAAAAATGTTTCTTTAAGTAAGAAAATAGAAAGAAAATATTTCTTTCTTAATGTTGCTGTCTTTCTTTTATTTTCTCTTTCTATGAAAATTATTTCTTTAAGGAAAAGAAATAAAATTCATTCGTTCATCACAGTATGACCCACTGCTATCACACATGCATCAAAATATTTTATTTTTGAATAATTCATCCTATCGTTAACTTGATAGAAAACAATTTTTCAATATAATATATATAACCAAAATTATAATAATTTGTTTTGTATGTGTGATTAATTCGTATAGCAATTTTTGTCATACATATATTAGTAATACTTTTTTTAATATTACTTCACTGTTATTTTAATTTTCTATATATATAAGAACTGCTTATTTTAAACATTCTTCATCCTGAAAAGATTTTATTCTGTGAAAATAATTAAAAGATAGCAATATTATTTTTACAATGGAAGTACTAAAGTAAAAATAATCAATGTATATCTCCTGCAGTTGCAGAGGCCCTTGTCAAACCAGCATTTTAACAATTTGACACATTAAATAGAAAACTGTAATAATAATCAATATCTCTTTTACAATATAAAAATGACAACTCTGCTATAAACAGTTAACTCTTAAGTTTTTTTAGTCCAAAGGAGCTTTGTCCCTGAAGGACTATTGTTTTCGTTTTGCGATTTTGCGTCGGAAACATTAAAACTTTGAATCACTTTTCAAACTACTGCCACCAAATGTTGCAGCCCTGTATTATATTTAAAGAAATTAAATAAGGAAGAATCTGCATAAATGTATGCATATTTCTCCACATGTGACAAAACAACGGTACCTAGAGCCATCCAATTTTGAATAACGTACGTTTCCACCGGAATATGCGCATCTGGAAGCCCGAATTTGGAATTTGTTTTATTATCTATTTCATATTTTGTAAAGCTTTAAGGAATTTTTGATGAACAAACTCAAACGATTTAAAAGCCAGCAATGGCAGCACTCTACGGAAAAAAATATCTAAAGCGCGCGGAACTGTGTATCCGAAATGCTAAAGATTCAATTCGCTCAATTTTAAAATTATTTTGCGATATTGCTCTTGAACCGAATTTTGTGGTTTAAGTGCAAAGAACATGATATTTACTAAATAAAGGTGACACACAAAACGTTAAAAAAAGTCCCTTTCGAAGTAATTTAAAATCTGAAACCTTTCAGATTTTGTTTGACTGTATTTTATTTTATTTTATTTATTTTTTTTTTTTTAAGTTTGCAAAGAAAGAATTATTTTTTAACACTAATAAATTACAAAAGTACCATTTCATTGAGATACCTACAGTCTTACAGCATTGTTACTTTATAACATAATACAATAATAATGCAGTATAATTCTGATAATAAACCGACCAGCGGCCGAGCGGTAAAGCCGCTAAACGCTCGTAGTTCGGTCCGAGCTTTAACTCCCGCGAACGGGCTGGTTGCATGGGCGTTTTCGTGGCTTTCCTCATATGTGTAACTAGTATACGAGCCAGTTTTCCTCGGAAAATCCTCCCTTAGAAACTAGTTTTAAATCTTAAAAAAATTAAACATGCACAAAAAAAAAAAAAAAAGCTTTCAGGATAAGTATTACGCCCAAAGGGGCTTTTTCTAACGTTTTGTATGTTACCTTTATTTATTAAATATCATGTTCTTCGCACTTAAACCATAAAATACAATTCAACAGCAGTATCACAAAATAGTTCAAAAAGAGCATATGTTTAGAATTTCGGATACACAGTTTCGCGCACTGGAGATGAAAATGTTTTTTTTTTTTTTTTTTTTCTTTTCTTTTCTTTTTCTCCCGTACACTGTTGCCATTGCTTGCTATGAAATCGTTGAGTTTCTTAATCAAAAACTCATAAATGCTTTACAAAATATGAAATAGATAATAAAACAAAATCCCAGTTCAAAATTTAGGCTTCCAGATGCCTTTATTCGTGTGGAGGAGTACGTTATTCAAAATTTGATGGCTCTAGGTACCGTTGTTTTATCACAATGGAAGAAATATTTATACATTTATGCAGATTTTTCATTATTTAATTTCTTTAAATATAATACAGGGCGATAATATTTGGTGGCAACAATTTGGAAAGTGGTTCAGACTTTTAATGTTTCCAATGAAAAATTGCAAAATGAAAACAATAGTCCTTCAGGGACCATTTATAGTGAAGCGCCACAAAATACCAAAACGAATTTAATAGCTCTTCTGGTCTGAGAACTTTTGGGCTAAAAATTATTTTTAAAGTATCACACTAGTAGTATACTACGACTAGTATACTAAAAAATTGAGAATACTGAGTATACTGAAAAAAATATTATAAAACAATTTTATAGTTGTATAACATTTTTTTTTTTCATTTTCATTTTACAGTAGTGTGAATTTTGCGTAATAATGAACGACATTCCTTATCGTGTTCACAATATTGTTCGTAATGTTCGTTCTATTATATTTTAAAATAAACTTAATTTTTGCTGCACATAAATCGAGTAGACTCTTCTCGAATGGCTATATTAATATTAACTGAACAAGGATTATGTGCTAGTAAATATTTATTATCTCCTACATTTTTAAACTATATAATTACAATATATATCTATAATTTCAGGAAAGTATAAATAACTTTTCTTGGAGTAGGAATTGCGTTCTTGTTTTCTAAATGTGGCTCCAAATACTCTCTCAGTTCATCGCAAATGAAAATAACTATAAATTTTAGCAACATGAAATATGCAATGAAAACATCTTCTGGCAGAGCAAAAGCATCATTCATATTTTCTACAAATTCGCCGCCGATTGAGAGATCTACGACTTCTCAGAGATTTCTTCTTCGTTTAAATACGAAAAAATTAGCGACGAAAACACATACAAAACTATTATCTACTTAGAACGTCAACTGTACAAGTCTGATTGACTACGCGGCTACACAATTAATTTAAGCAGTTCATAAACATCAACACGAGTGAAAAAAGAATAATATATATTTCCCCATACGCTTTCTCAAGTCCCTAGTAAATAAATTCTCGCATATTTGGGCCCAAAGCTCACCCCATATGCATTTTAAATCCCCTTGCTAACATAATTGGGCACAAAGTGTACAAATTTCACATTCCGCAGTACTTCATTTACGAATCGCTGAAGTATGAACTGTGAATTCATCGCCAAGTTAAACATAGACACATGTTCTTTGGCCAAGCGACGAAGGTTACCGTGCTGAAAATATGCCTATTGCGCATGCGTGAAGCATCAACCATGCTAGGGCTAGACGCTGCTCTTTTCCCCGCGCTTCCAGCAACTTCCGTACTCACAGAATATGGGATGCCGGGCAGACCTGTTTTTCACTAGCAGCAACATGCGGGGGCGCACAAACTGTTAGCGACTTTCGGAGCGTAGAATAGCTGTTTCAGTATGTGATCTAGAATGTTGGTATGCGTATCTCTAGAAGGAAGAGAGCGAAACGCGATGTGAACAAATATATTCAGAGCGTTTTCATTCTGCTAGCTGTATTAAGTTTCAAGATGGAATAAGTACGTAAAACTCAGTAATTATTATTATAATTTTGTCTCTTTGTATACTGATTGTTTAAAAGTAACTTTTTATCATATGCAGTAAGAATTTATAGTTCTCAATAAAAATATTTCTAACAATCTTTTCAGGATATATGGGACGACCACGTACGAATCTTCACTGTTTCTGCTGTCTTAGGCATCTTGGTGCTGTTATTTGTCTGCATGGTGCCTCTGGAGCGTTCCTTCGCCCATTGTTCTTGGCTGGTATCGGCCGGCGTCTGGCTTTGTCTTCTGGCCGTACTTGTCGTCTGCTCATACAGCCGGACTCACCGACGAACGACAGACAATGCTCTATTCGTGTACTTTGCCGTCTTCGTCTCTCACACCATGTTATCACTGCCTTTGCTCGTCGCTTGCGTCATTGCTGTGCTTACTGCCTTATCACAGGTGGCACTGGAAGGAGTGCTTGCCAATACCGACACCGAAAACCTCCCTAAACAGGTACGTATCATTTTATGAAAGACATATGATGTAGACACGGCATAACTTCTTAAATTATACTTGTATGACTTACTAAATATACGGCGAGCCGAAAGTCTTCTCGAGAGGTTGATGATAGGGGAAGAGTAGTGGAAGAACCTTCGGATGCTGTCCATAAAAGTTGGGGCCGGTACTGAGCGAAGTCGCACTGTTCCATGTATGATGCTCAACGCTCTTGCCAACGACAGGCGCAATCTGACACTCCTCGCCAAGATGAATTTTGTGGGCTTATTTTGATGCTACTGTCAGACAAGTGAGATAAATCAGAGCACACACACAACACTAAATTATATGCACTTTTTGCTGCACTTCATTTAAACTTACTTCCTGGAATTATTCTAACTTAATTAACCTATGCCTCAAAGAAAGTCGAAAATGACATAAAAAACTGCAAATTTTTAAATTACATTTTCCGGTCAAGTTTTATCGTTAGGGGCAAACTTCTTGTAGTTATATTTTTTCATAACGAGAATAAAACTTTCCCAAATATACATAAAGGGACAGGGGAGATAGCACTAAAAGTTAGATTTTGTTATTTGTCGAAAATTAATTATTTTTTTAAAATTTAACGTTGCCAAAACGTGAATATTTTCATCGTTTAAATCATTTCTGTAACCGGAAATATATGATTACTACCAACGATTTCGAATATAAAGGCCTGTTAAGGACTTTAAGCCGGTTAAGGTGATTAGGTGTATATATGTACACTTTTGATACTGGCAATTTCAATAAAAAAAAGGCAGGTGCACACTAGGTGTTATAGGATTCCCATATACACAATTTCAGTATTCTATTGGTTATTGTTTTTGAGTTATGCAAGATACATACGTATGTTCTGATACGAAAAAATCCATTTTGCCTTCAAGTTTTGATTTATATACGTATATTAAGATTAATAATTTAGTTAATTCCATAGTATTATAATGTAATGAATTGGCTTCTTATAATTCAAGAGCTTAGTTCTAATCACACAAAATTTGTAACTTATATACGTTTCTCTTAATGTCTAGAAGCAGCTCTGAACGTTATGCAGACTTTATGAGACTGAAGAGTGAGTTATCACGTTAGTCTGAAGCGAATGATCAGATCGTAAGAAGATTAAAACAATCTTTTTATTAAACTATTAACGAATAGATGGCAACACCTGTGCTACAGACGAACTTCTGCTACTTGAGGATATTGAACGTATCATAAGACGAAGTTAATTCCAATGCAAATTACGTAGTCTGAGACTACACATGAAATACACTAATCAGGCTGCCTCAAGATCCTTCGTTGGCTAATAAGATGCTAAATATTGAATAACACTGGCAGAGCTGAACCGGAGGACGTAACCGGAAGACGAGACTGCCAGAAGGTCTTATTTTAAAACAGTAAAACGCTCGTCTTAAGTATAAAACTGTGGGTTCTAAGCTTTTATCTAACAGCTAAATGTGAGGAACCTCGTGCACAGACATGCGAATAATCACTTGAGTGCGTGAACAGAGACGTAAGACTCAAGAAGGGTTAATTACCCTTTATTTCTGAAGAAAGGAGTTAACACAGTCGGCTCTTTTCTTGGAATGTGCAGCAAAGCCTCCACTTGGGCTTGAACTCAAAGTAATAAGAGCTAAATCTAAACTAATGCTTAACTGAAAAGATATAGTTGAAGTTATCAAGATTCTAAGTAGTTGGCCCCTAAATCTCAATCAAGTAGTTAGCCCCAAATCTCTCGAGAGGACTTTTGGCTCGCCGGATATTTAGAGTATAACCATGCAGCACAAACACTATACATTTACAAACCCCATGCTGTGATGGCTCGATGCTGTGATGCATGCGCACTTTAAACGAGCGGCGCGCATTTTCGCCTCTCTCTCCCGTGCCACTGGGGCGGAATTATTGAATAAGGCTAGAATGCCACAATAATAGATGTTACGAGCTGTATGCCATCGGAATATTATGTTACAAACTTTATTCAAATTATATTTTTTTTTGTTCCTGTTATAATAAATTGTTCGCTCTATTTGTACGCATGCTACATGAAAATGCCCACATCCAAATCCACGTAAAATATATATAGAACCCATCTCACGAGGAATATACGACACATGTCTTCTCCGAGATTCGAACCGACCCGTTCAGGGTAGTCAGAATTACTAACCCCTATCCTCGGTCGGGCGGCTCGACTTTTCGTTATCAACATATAAAAACCAGACGAAACAAAAAAGGATTTCAAGTACTAACGGAAATAAATTTTTCCCTTAACATCATGATATGAATATGAGATACATATAGACATTTGGACTTTTGTGTCGCTCAAAATACATGTGATACTTCCGCACGGGTTTTTATTAACCAAAGAATCAATTACACCACCGGCAAAAATTAGTAACACAAAGCAATGTTCATTCATTCTTGCAGTATGTATTGAATTTTGTTCTCTTATTTGTGGAGGTAAAGAAACAAGCTTTTTTTTCTTATTTTTTCGATTTCAAAAGAGCTGTATGAAAGAACTATTACTCTTTCTCCAAAACCCAAGCATATTAAATCCGGCACACTCGATGTATGCGTAAAAGAAGATTTATGAATAGAACTAACGATAAGATTTCAAATATATAGATATATCATTTCATGTCTCAAAAGATTTTTGAAAGGCTGGAACGTATCAATGAATCGATAATGGATTTTCATTCTTTTTTTATTAATTTTTAGTTTTCTAAATTATTTTTTTTCCTGAGAGTATAGCTCTAGCCGTAAGGAAATCAGGCGAATAAAAACGCATGGAAGTATGATATAGTAATTTGACTTTCGATATCAGATTTCAAAAGAGCAAACTTTTACAAATCATATTGTAAAATTTCCTTTCTGCGGACACTTTTCAAGAATTTGATTCAGATGATTCACTTAAAAATGATTCAGATTTAAAGTAGTACCAGAGGATTTGCTAAAGTTCTTTTACGCAGCTTGCCACTCTAGATCTTGGACTCACTCCTGCTAAAGTAATATTTTTTTTCTCTCTTTAACTTCATTGTTAAACATCGCTTTCTTCGCACTTAACAACATAAATTCAGAAGCAAAATCGCAAGTGTTTAACAGTATTCTAACTTTAGAATTCTCGATACAGTGTGATAAGTGTTGCCATACATTCGTATACTTTTTCAGTCATTTCGTAGTCATCCTATCAATCTTCGGTTCTCTTACCAACACGACCTATACAATTTTTTCTTGTCTTTTTAACTTTATTGTGAAACACCGCTTACACAGATTAAAATTGAACAGCGAAATCACAAAATATTTCAACTGGCTAACTTTGGATTACGAATAGGGTGCCAAACGCTTTTTTTTTAAACATTAGCTGTGATATTTCTTTGAAAATAATATATGTCGATAACGTGGTGGTAACAACTGAAAAGTGATTTGGACAAAGAGTAAGGTTTGAGACTTGTAGCATCTGTAGTGCTTAAAAACATAAATAAAAATGAAAATTAAATAAAAAAATTAAAATATCTGAAAGGTTTCAGGTATTAACGGTCACCCATAAGACCAAACGGTCACCCCAAAGGTATTTTATGCTCTCGCCCAGCTCGCAGTCTACCAGTCTACTCCTGCTAAACTTTTCTTCTGCACTTTTTTTTTTAAGCTTTATTACTAAGCATCGTTTTCTTCGCACTTCACGCCACACGCAGTTCAGCAGCAAAATCACAAAATTTTTAAAAGCTGCAAAGCCGCATAAGTTTAGAATTACCAATGCAGTTAAGGTATTCCCGACAAGTGTTGGCAGACGTCTATCTATTTTTTTTTTTTTTTTAGTCTTTCCTCAGTTCATCATATCAATGTTCAGTTTTCTTAGTAAGATGGCTAACAATTATTTTTGTCTCTTTATCGTTAACTTTGTATATGTTGTTAAATTTATTTATTAAATATCACGTACTTCGCACTTACGCCACACAAAATTTCACTCAACATCAGAATCACAAATTGTTTAAACACAGCATATCCTTAGAATTCTCGATAGAGTGTTATAGGCTGCCATACATATTTTTATATTCGCTACATTATTTCTTCAAAACCTAAACTTTAGAGCTACAAATCGCCAAAAGAGTTATCATAAAAAAGAAAAAGTATATAACGATTTTAATGAGTTCCGCTTCTTCAATTTCATAAAAATATTGAATATTTCTAATCAGATATCTCATGATTTTAATACATAACTATTTAAATCAATCACATTAAAATGTAGAAAAATCGATTAAATATGAAATTCATTCAGATTAAATTTGAAAGTATCTTAGGCTTTACTAAATGGCAACAAGCTGGCGCGTGAGGATAAGAGTATTTCATTGCCATCCGCGCTAACACGTCGCTTTCTTAGAGATGGGTCTGTTAATTATAATTGAAATATAATTATTTTACCTTTTTCCTAATGACAATAGTCTCGTTGGCTGGAGGTAAAATTATTCCGTGCAGTGTTGCCACTGCTCGCTTTTAAAATATTAAGTTTTTTAATCAAAAATTCATTAAAGTTTAACATAATATTAAATAGATTATAAAACAAATTCGAAATTTGACTTCATTGTGCACATGTTCGGGTACAGGACTACATTACTCAAAATTGGATGGCTCTAAGTACCGTTGTTTTGTCACAGTGCGAGTAACATGCATACATACATATGTACAGATTCTTCATAATTCATTTCACTAAAAATAATACTTTCAATTATTTTGTATCAGCAATCTGAAAAGTGACACAGCCGTCTATAGTGAACCAACGCAAAATTCGATTTCGAGACTAATAGCGTCTTTTGAGCTAGAAATGTATGGCAGCACTTAGTATTCTATCGAGATTTCTGAAGACAAGAGCTTTTGAAAATATTTTCTAATTCTGATGTTGACTTTTATGTGGCGTAAGTGTGAAGAAAGTTGTATTCGATAAATAAAGTTAAAAAGACAAAACATTAGGAATAAAAAGACAGAAAAATTGTATTATTCATCAAAATAATAAAGCTGAGCATCGATATCATGAACTGAGGAAAGACTGAAAAAATAGGAAAAAATGTATGCAACACTTAACACTGTATCAGAAATTCTAAACATGTACTGCTTATAAATTTTGTGCTTTTGCTGTTGAAATCTATTTAACACAGTTGCGGAGTAGTAATGCTTAGTAATAAAGACAAAAAGAATTGTATAGGTTATCTTGTTATGAAAACTGAACATTGATGATGAGGAACTGAGTAAAGACTGAAAAATAGCAAGGCCTACGGCAACATTTAAGAGACTGCCGTGAATTGTAAAAACACGCTGTTTTTAAAAATTTTGCGATTTGGTTATTACATTTTCTGTTTCGTAAGTGCAAAGAAAGTAATGTTTACTAATGAAGATAAAAGGAGAGGGGGAAAAAGTTATGCTACCAGGAGTTAGTTTAAGTTTAGCTTGGTGATTTGCGATATCAGTTAAAGCCTGAAAGTCCTTAACAAAACCTCTGGTAAAACACCAAAATCGGAATCCTTTCAAATAAATGTATAAAATAAATGTTTAGAAATTTCAAATTAAAATTATAAATTATAAAAATCGTGCAGTATGCTACGAAGTTAATTAAGTATTCAAGAAATACTATTTAAACCAAAATCTCAATCAAAAGAAGGTCTAAAAAAGAGTTACGCTGTTTATTTTTAGTTTTCTTTGTTTTAAGGTCACATCGAAGCGGATTATATCTTGATGTATACATGATGACATCTTGATGATATTATATGATATCTTGATGATATTATATGATGATATCTTGATGATATTATTTTTTTTATTTAAGCCATTACTTTAGTGCATTTTTACTGAAATATAATTTAATAATTTTAATTTAGCAAATTTTTTATTTGGCGCTTTCATTCGAACTTTTTCTTTTAAATTATTTCAAGAGCTCAAAGTTATCCAGATATGATTCAGAAACTTAGCTCTTATGAAAACCCACCGACTGCTCTTTGAAAGAGGCCAAGGAATTTTTAATAATTTTTTAAATTATGTTATATTAATTAATTTTATTATTTAAATATGTAATTTTATTGAACTGTTTTGTTTCTATTTCAGTCGTATTAGAAAATTGGTCCCCCATTTTTACTTCCTTGTACGAAGTAAAGGAAGCGTTGTAATCACGAAAAATTCCGGATATCCTATTCCGACGAAAATAAACACTTTGACCGCTATCGAATGCAATTTAACGATGCTTTTGCCTGACATTTGTACGTAAGGACAGAATAAAGGACAGAATAAACGCTTTTCCCCCAAAATTAATTATAAATTAATTTAAAAGGAACTCTGAAGAGGATTTTTTCGTGGCGTCTGTGCATGCGTACCTATGTAAGTATCTCGCATAACTTAAAAAACGAGTAGCCTGAGAACGTTCAAATTTTGTATTTATGGCTATTATAAGACGTAGATGTGCACCTCCTTTTTTGGTTGCAATCGGCCGCAACGTAAGTATTATATATATATATATATATGTAATAATAAATGCACGGAAAAGACGGAGCATCGTCGATGCATAATATCTATATTAGATAAACAAACTTGCAGTCGAGGCGGTTTTAATTCCATTTTTCATTTTCCAGTTGACGTTCGTGGCCACAATCACTTGGCACTCTAAGTCTTGCCCATTCAATAACATTTACATTTTGAAGTAATGCGATAGAAAGCTTAGCACAGTTTAGCCAGTATGGAAGCACACGAAGAGAAAAGTTTTCGTCTGAATTAAAAGTTTCAGTTCCTAATTATTACGTCATCAGCGCTGCGCAGGTGATGCAAAATGGAATAATCCAGAAAATGACGCAATCCAGAGAAGTTATTACGATTTTTAGAACAGAAAGAGAGAATTAAAGGGAATTAGGGTTAGTTTAAATTATAATTTTGATTTACATATTTTTTATCTTACACATATACATCCACTTTGTTACTCGGCTCAGTGAGCTCAGTTTCTTTATTCTTATATGTTTGTAAATTGTACATTTTTTGCCTTAAAAATGATTGAATTCTGTTGTTCTTATCTTCTGGTTAAGGTTTATATGCCTTTAGTTAACCTGCATATTGGAGTTGTAGAATTGTCAACAATTTAAAATTTGTTTAAATGCGGCTAAGCCTAATTATTTTGGCCATAGCAGCTATATTTATCTACGTTTGAAGCTTAGCAAAATAGTGGATTTGTTGCCCATCTGGAGAAACTAGGCTTTGTAACAACACAGTAACGTTTTCTTTTATTATTGCGAATTATGTTATGCTTAATCCTTTTGGAATTATTATTTAAGTTATTAAATTATCCCATATATTGACTCAGCATAGCGTCTACAACAAATTAAGTCTTTCTACCCCTTCAATGTCTTTTTGCTGAGTGAGACCAAAAGTAAATTTTGAGTTTTGTGCCCCGAAAAATCTACTGAATTGCTTGTTTTTGCGGCTGGCCGAATTGCTTTTTTTTGCGTAGAAAATGTAATTTTAATTGTAAAAAATTTTTTTAATTGTTTTAACTGTATTTGGTGTTTTATGTTTTTCTGTATCTTTCAATTTTTAAGATAGATATTTTAAGTGTTTCACGAAGTGAAAACTTAATTAATTGAATGAGAAATATATCTCTAATGAAATTTGAGGAAATAAGTTTAAATGAAAGGCAAGAAAAGTGCGTATAATTTAATATGCCGTACAAGGAAGTCACGTTGCGTACAGATCAGATTTTTATCAGATTTTTTAAAATTGTTTTAACTGTATTTGCTATTTTATTTTTTTCTATATTTTTCAATTTTAAATGAAGATATTTTGAGGTCTTATATATTTTTGCCTTGCCGCTAAGTGAGAACTAAATTAATTGAATGAGAAAAATACGTCTTTAATGAATTTCGAGGAAATAAGGTTAAAGGAAATGCAGCAAAACATGTATATAATTTAATATTTCAGTACAAGGAAGTCACATGGTGTCCGCACGAGAGTTTTTCATTTAATTTTTGATTCAATTATTATTTATTGATTTCAAATATATATATATATGTAATAGACTGGTGATATAGCTGTATTGGATGTGGTCTATGGCATAAAGAGCACGATGACGCAGATAGAGGCAGCAGGAGAGTTAGCATAATTTTATAACTGCATAACACAATTCTTTAGATGCATAAACTGTCTCCCAAATCATCATGAGCGCAATCTTTCCACAGTCTTCATAACATGGTTTGAAACTTGCACGTTAAGACACACTACGTATGATATATATGGAGAGAGACTAATTTAATTATTGCAAAGCACTCAAGGGCTATCTGCCTAAGGGGACTGATGCCTTTGAGGAGGAATTTCTAAACGAAATTGCCTCGTATACATGTTACGCATGAAAGTATGAAAACTTCCAGCCCCTTCGGCGGTATTCGAAACCAGGACAGAATACCAGTGTTCCGCGATTGCACCCCTTTGCCGCTGGTGCTCCGTAGAGAGACAGAGAGAGAGAGAAGAGGGAAAGCATTTTATCGCGAAACAAGTAAAGCTGAGGGGTGACTTCGCATTCAGTATAGACGTGGAAAAGTCAAAAGTTTTTGGTTTTTTAATATAAATCTTGATCTCTGACGTGTAAGAGGTGTCTGTACTGCAGGGTATGCTTCAGATTAATTTTGAAATGACGCATTTTAGATTTATGTGTTGAATATTTACTATTTTTAGGGCAGAAAGTGAAAGTACACAAATTAAAATGAAGAATAAAGGGTTTGTTGCAAAATTAAAATTAGAAAATTGCTTTCACATTTTATATCTTAACTCACACACCTACATATTAACTTAACTACTTTATTTTCCAAGGAGGTAATATATTCAATAATTTAGTAAATAAAATTTATATACATACACACATTTATATATATATATGAATAAATATAAAATAAGAAACAGTTCAAACCCTAATCGAACTGCGTGCGTATAACGGCAACAAGTGCTGGTAGTTATGCAAAAGAATAATAAAAAAATACTAATAAAAATTTATAAAATAAATAAATAGATAAATAAATAAAAATCCGAAAGGTTTTAGATTTTAAATTACTTCGAAAGGGGCGTTTTTTTAATATTTTGCGTGTTTTATTTATTAATTATCATGTTCTTCTCACTTAAACCATAAAATTCATTTCAAGAGCAATATCGCAAAATAATTTTAAAATGAGCACATCTTTAGAATTTCCGATACACAGTCTCGCGCGATGGAGATAAAAATGTTTATTTTCTGTACAATGTTGCCATTGCTCGCTTTGAAATCCTTGAGTTTGTCAATCAAAAATTCGCTAAAGATTTACAAAATATGAAATCGATTATAAAGCAAACTGCAAATTTCAAATTTGGGGGCACAAGATGCCCATATTCGCAGGATTGCGTTATTCAAAGTTTGATGGCTCTAGGTACCGTCGTTTTATCACAGAGCGAGAAGCATACATGCATTTATGTATATTCTTCATTATTTAATTTGTTTAACAATAATACAGGGTGATAATATTTGGTGGCAAAAATTTGAAAAGTGAAACAACGCTTATAATGAATCAACGCAAAATGCCAAAACGAAATTAATAATCCTTCTGGGCAAATCGCCCCTTTGGACTAATAGTACAATTAATAAAAAACTGAAAACATAATAAAAAATTTGGAAAATTTTAAAATAATTTAATGAATTAATAAAAGCAATAAAAATTTAAAACTCATCCCATATTCAACTATATATAACGCATATGCAAAAACTAAAAAACAAAAGCGGAGTATCAAATTGCAAAAAACAGAGAGGCAAAATATACCGAAAAACCAAAAATAAAAGTGAAATTAACGTCTTTCACATTATCATCATTAGGGGTTGGGTGCAACAAAAGGAATGAAGAAATAAAAAAAAATTATATCCCCTCTTCAAGAATACTTATCGCACAACTTTGCTTCATCATTTCTCTGCATTGCAGAATTTCTTGCCTACTTGCTATCCAAAACTCAAAAAAAGAATTTCCGAGCTATAAATGCTTCAGCGATATTGGGCGCAGTCTTTCTTGTCGTTTGCTCTGTCTTCAATAACCCACGTCTCTTCAGTTATTCGAGATCTTCCATTGTTCTAAAAGGTAACTGGTTACCAAAATTACGGAGCGGTTTTTGATCTTATAATCATGTGTGAAGCACGTATTGTGTCTCCAAAACTGCTTTATCCAATAGTAAAATTATGTTGACTTCGCCCCATGTCTGTATGTAAGTCCATCATGCCATAGACGCACACATTTCTAAATTATATCTACATTACTATTGCCAGTCCATTACAGCTATCACCAGAAAAGTTACCTCAGTCGTGTCTAAAAAGTCAGTTGGCTTCATCTTCCGATAAAATTACAGCATGTCATATATGCAGCGTGTTCTCTAGGTCTGTAATTTTTTTAATCGATATGAATTGAAGGAATTAGTAGAATGGAACGCAGTTTGCAAAAAAGTTATTATAGTGAAGGGGGATTTTTAGTAAAGAAAAAAAAAAAGATAAAATTTTCTTCGATAGAGGGAGTTTACAAGCGAGTTACAACACCATTAATTGCAGCGTGTAGGATATTCGAATGGATTCAAGAGATTTCGTGACGAATGCCGTCCTTTAACTGTACCAAAGAAGATGGTCTATTGCGATAAATTCTGGATTTTAAATAACTCCAAAGCCCAAAATCAAGTGGTGCGAAGCCCGGCGAGCGAAAGGGCGTACTCATTTCTAAAGTGGCGGCTAATTAATCGGTATTCGGTGAAAGTTCTCCTTACGAGCATCTTCACTTCGGTTGTGATGTTAGGAGATGCCTCGTCTTGCATGAACGTTGCTGTGTCAAGTACATTATGTTGCAAAATGTGCGGTATCACTTTCTTGTGCAGCAGTTGCAAGTAGCGTTTTGCAGTAAATGAGCAGGTCTTCCAACCAGATTTTGCACAGCGTTTTTCAAAGAAAAATAATGGATGCAGTGAAACCACACCAAGCAGTTAAACGCGGTGAATATAGGGTCTCCTCAGTGAAGGCACGTCCTTTGTTCAAATTCTACAGTTATCGGTGTTGACCGCTCCATGCAATGAAAACTGAAGCTCATCTGTCCACAAGATATTTAATAGCCACTGCGAACCGTCATCGACTTTCGACAAAGCCCAGTTTATGAATTCATGTCGCTTAGCTTCGTCATTTGATAAGAGCTGATGGAATTATTGCAAATTGTAGAAGTACATTTTAAAAGAGTGTAAAGAATGTGGATACTGATGTCTTCGTTATACCAGTGTTCTGTGCGCTACTTACTTCTCGAGCGCTACTTACTGCCTGAACCTTTCTTCCATCCCTTCTGAGTCCGAAGCCTTCGGACAACTTCAGTCGGCGATTCTTGTCTGCGTTAAAACACCGTCACTAATGATGCTTTATCCATTAGACTCATGAGCACAATTAAAAGCTAATGTACGAGCAAATAGGAGGAAAAATTAAAAATGAGCTGTTAATCGTAAAAGCTACAATTTATAGGCCATTATGACTGCGTCTGTGGGGCTGCCTCTATCAACGGAATCCTAACTATTTCTTTTTTCTTCACTATAAAAGGTTTCCCTTCACTAGAATAACGTTTTCGCAAATGTCGTTCAATTCTACCAATTCCTTCAATTTTTATGCATTTTAAATATTTACAGACTTATGGATACCCTGTTATATATATTTCTTCCGTCTACTTCTATGGTCAGAATGGATTTGCTTCTTGAAGATCAATTCCTTGGTACTCTGTTGTTTCAAACGCATTGAGTGTTTACTTAATTTTAGCCTAAGGACAAGTTATGGCTGCTAATGAAATTATAATTCCAAGATGTTAACAACCAGATTATGAGCCGAACATGTTTTCAATATCATTAATATTTACTTCTGTGTATGTCTTTAATACCCATGTCTTTTTATATTTATCTTAATCGTCCAGAATATAAAAGAGGATGGAAACAATTTCTTTTCCTGCAGGTCGCAGCGTGCGGTTTGTTTCTGGCAAGCGGCACTTTGATTGGCTACTTTCATCGACGTATGACAGATGCGTCTCACGATAAGACGTTTGCGGGTACGCGCTTCTTCATTGAGTCCAGAATCAAGCTGGAATATGAAAAAGAACAGCAGGTAATGATGATAACATGACTACTAAAGGATTATTAATGGATGACTATTAATGAACAGCTTTATATTTATGAGTTCTTGAAGAATTAAAAGTTATCAATTATATAGAATGCCGCAAACTGGCCGTCAGTATATGAAACTGTAATATTTAGCATATTTCCTAAATGACAAACCTGTAATGTATGATACATATCTGATTCGTTTCGAATATCCATGCATTTAATAGATTCCTTCACAATGCTAAATTTAACGCATTCATTCCAGATTTCAACGCATTTTGTACAGTATCTTACACTGGATTCTTTAATAAGAGAGGAATAAATTTTGTTTCGTACGAATTTGACTTTAGTTTTTGAATGGCACACTCTCATGATCTTTTCAAAATAGCATTTATATTTTGGGGAACGCATGTATTTTAAATGCTTGGGTATATTATATATGATTCTCATGGAAAGTACATGGTGATCATAAAATAACTTCCCTGACATAACGAACCCCTAGCGGCCTGTCCGCTCAGTAAGTCGAAATGAAATTTCATATATTGTTATTTGAAGTATGCTCTCGAGATTGTGATGATTTAAAACAATAGAATTTTTGCAGTAACGTTTACAGTGAAAAAGTTTGAAATTTTCGAAAGGCAGTGCCTACTTTTAAAAATTAAATGAAAACACAGACAAGAGGTGCATTGACTCACTTTGAATACTTTTTCGACGAGGTCACATCCCCACATATGAAAACATGCGTCATCACAAATGTTCGGTGTACAATAATGTTGCAGAATTACTTAATTCCAGAATTTTAGCAGTAAAATATTGTTAATGACAGTGCGTGGATGGTACTCCTCCACACGTCGCAACAAGTGTTGCAACAGTGCTACCACAACCCTTTGGAGGTAGAATCATCTCGCGTAACTTTTCAGCTTCGTGCTACCATGTTCCCTGACCTCTCTCCGATGAATTTCTGTTTCTGAGGTTAGGTAAAATCTAACGTATGCACATTAAATGCACGAAATTTTCAAAATTTGCCGATGCCATAAAATGGGAGGTCATACAATTTCCTCCTGCGATGTTGCATTCAATCTCCCGCAAGCAATGCGTTATTTTCTGCGAAGATGGCCAAGTTGAAACTTGTAATTAAAAAAAAAATCTGAAAGGTTTATTTAGATTTTAAAATACGTCCTAAGGGGCGTTTTTAACGTTTTGTGCCTTACCTTTATTTATTAAATATCATGTTCTTCGCTCTTAAACCATAAAATTCAGTTCAACAGCAACATCACAAAACAATTTTAAAATGAGTATATCTTTAGAATTTCTGATACGCAGTTCCGCTCGCTTTAGATAAAAAAAAATTTTCCCCGTATAGTGTTACCATTGCCTCGCTTTTAAATCGTTTGAGTTTGCTCATCAAAAATTCGTTAAAGTTTTGCAAAATATGAAGTAGATAATAAAAAAAATTCCAAATTCGGGCTTCCAGATGCGCATATTCGGGTGGAAACGTACGTTACTCAAAACTGGATGGCTCCAGGTACCGTTGTTTTATCACAGTGCCAGAAGCATATATATATTTATACAGATTCTTCATAATTTAATTTGTTTAAATATATTACAGGGGGTTAATATTTGGTGGCAACAATTGGAAAAGTGAAACAACGCTTATAAGGAATAAAAGCAAAATGCCAAAACGAAATTAATAGTCCTTCCGGGCAAATCGCCTTTTTGGACTAATAATACAATTAATAAAAAACTGAAAACATAATAAAAAATTAGGAAAATTTTAAAATAGTTTAATTTATTAATAAAAACAATAAAAAATTTAAAACTCATCCCATATTCAATTGGATATAAGGCACATGCAAAAACTAAAAAACAAAAGCACTAGAAGTCGGAGAAATATACATACATTTATGCAGATTCTTCATTATTTAATTTCTTTAAATATAATACAGGGCTGCAATATTTGGTGGCAACACTTTGAAAAGTGGTTCAGACTTTTAATGTTTCCAACGAAAAATTGCAAAATGAAAACAATAGTCCTTCAGGGACAAAGCCCCTTTGTACTAAAAAAAACGTGTTTTTCTGCCTATTCCTCTCTTGTATTATCACTGGTTTTTTAGAATGCTGTTCTTAGCAAATGTTTTACGCCGGCAATTTTTGTCGTATATGTATTGTTCCAGCGCTGTTTTTGGTTTTTTAATGGCTGATCAATTTTTGCAGGAAAAAAGTGGATGTTGCTATCGAAAATTTCGAACTTTTTTCACTGTGTCCGTAACAATGAGGCTGTATTGTTTTAAAACATCACCATCTTGAGAGCATACTTCAAATAACAATATCTGAAATTTCACTTCCATTGGTTGAGTGGATAAGCCGCTAGGATTTTAAATATTTATAATCTCTCTGTATGTAATGATTCTCCTATTTCATGGCGCTTTTAAGCAAAGTGCTTAAAAATGACAGATATTCTTTAAAATACCCAGGTATTCTATAGAACGCCGGCATTTTGTACATTGCCGGTAACGTATACATTAAAAGTGATATCATTAAATTATACATTTAATTGCTTGCACTCAAGACGCTAATCATATATTTTCTTTTGCCCCCTCTGTCAACATTTCAAAATGTAAATAAACCTGTAATTTAATTATTTAATGACAAAATTCTTAAAAAATATGAAACTTTAGAATTTGTTAAAACAAAAAGAAAAGTAGTGTTACTTCGTTAGTCATTGATCCTAGAAGCTTATTTTAAATAGTTTCTAAATAGCAGATAATTTAAAATAAGGAAGCGAATCTTTTTTAAATTGCTTTAACAGTGTGGAAGAACTCTGTGAACGCAAATCTAACTTTTTGATGAACTCTTATTAATATTTTTAACCTTATTAACTGTAAAATCTAACATTGTACTTAAAATCTAACTGCCCAGTAAAAATAGAACCTAATTAGTAAAATACTTAGTAGGCTTTGTAGAGGAAAATACTAAACGTTTTGCATATTTACGCTCAAATTCGCACAGGTGGGTTTGATAGATGATTTCGTAAGGCTAAATACAAGTTTAAGAACGCGTTCTGTGCTGAAGGAAGAAACATTAATTTCCAAAACAAACGCCTTGTAGAGACATCAGGTATTTTCTGAAAGCAGGAGATGAGAAAAATTAGCAATACCCTCGCCAGAACTCGAACCACGAACCTCTTGAATACGCGCCGAGCGCGCTGACCACTACACGGCGAAGGCATGCCAATAAGCCGGGAGAAATACCTTATATGCTCCCCCTTTTCAAGAGCGACTGGGAATTAGTGGACCCAGTCGCCAAATCCTGGTGGTGAAGAAGCATCATCCACCACCTCTTTAGTTCGTACGCCACTTGTAAAGACTATTAGGTATTATATAAGCAGAAGATATGAAAAATTAGCAATGTCCTTGACGAGACTTGAACCACTGACCTCTCGAATACGCGCCGAGTGTTCTGAGCACTACACCACGAAAGCATGCTGCAAAGACGTGAAAAATACCTCATATACACCTCCTTTTAAAAGGCAACTGTGGCTTAGGGGAAGCAATCGCCAAATCCTAGTGGTGGAGAATCATCATCCACCACCTTTTTAGTTTCAGCGCCAATGTAGAGTCATTAGGATTTTTTTGAAGCAGGAGAGAGGACGAATGAGCAATGCCCTCGCCGGTACTCGAACCACGGATCTCTCGAATACGCGCCGAGCGTGCTGACCTCTACACCAGGAAGGCATGCTAAGAAGGCGGGAGAAACATCCTGTAACCTTTTGTATTTAAATTAAAAAGTTCAATTTAATCATTAGCTCAAATAAGTAAACAATTCTCTCTGATTGCTTGTTTCGTTGGTTCTCGTAGTCCAGTCTTTTGCTGATACGGAGGTAAGGGCAGTAGAAGGTTTAGTGTTCGAAGCAGAAGTTGTAATTCTTTATCAAAAGAATTTTTTTAATTGTTACTTTGAAAATGAATTTATATCACTTTAACGATTTTTTTAACCTCTTCGCTCCCAACGTCGTGGGAACGAAATTCCCCCACGTGTCCGTTAAACTTGAAACGCTGAACGTGCGCTCGAGTGCCTTTTAAAGTGAAGCCTAACAGCAAAAATAAATCCTTTAACTCCTGCTTTTTATTCCAAATATAAGCGAATTTCTAAATATTCGGATTCTTGTACATGTTATTTCTTGTTACGTAAACAGAAATTTCTAATACTAAAAGTTAAAGGACAAATTCAGAGTAAGTAAGTTGCGATATTACTAATAATGATTATATTTCCATACCTTATTTTTGTATAATAATAAAGGAAAAAAATAAGAATTTATATATCATTGCTATTAAATCCTATTGTCGCATTTACCTACACAATTTTCAATCCGCTTTCACTGCGTGAAACGTTGCTAAAGTATGAACACGCGTTATTAGCGTCGCACATTTTACTTTTGTACAATAAACTAATAAATAGTATTCATCACAATAATGCCAATACTAAAGAGTTTCTATTCAGTAAGTTTCGCAGCGTTCCCATGTTATTTATGGGTGTTTAAAATCTGAAAAAAAAATCTGAAAGGTTTCAGATTTTAAATTACGTCCAAAGGAGCGTATTCTTTTCTAACATTTTACGTGTTACCTTTACTTATTAAATAACATGTTTTTCACACTTAAACCATAAAATTCAGTTCAAGAGCAATATCGCAAAATTATTTTAAATTGAGCATATCTTTAGAATTTCCGATACACAGTCTCACGCGCTGGAGATAAAAATATTTTTTCTCTACAACGTTGCCATTGCTCGCTTTGAAATCCTGGAGTTTGTAATTCAGAAATTCGTTAAAGTTTCACAAAACATGAAATCGATAATAAAGCAAATTGCATATTTTAAATTTGGGCTTCCAGATGCTCATATTCGTAGCAACATTACCTCATTCAAAATCTGATGGCTCTACGTACCATTGTTTTATCACAATGCGAGAAACATAGCTACGTTTATGCAGATTCCTTATTATTTAATTTCTTTAAATATAACACAAGGCGAAAAGATTTGGTGGCAACAGTTTGAAAAGTGAAACGGGTACTCAGAGTGATTCAAAGCAAAATCGCTAAACGAGAACAATAGTCCTTCAGGGACAAAGCCCCTTTGGACTAATAAGGCGTTCTTTTTTAGCGTATCAAATATGATATGGTGATCCATTAGCCACATTTGATACGGTGGGCTCGCGGAGGGAAAGGCTGAGAGTGAAGGGGATGAGAAATTTTTAAATCCGTTAATATGGAATGGTAGACAAGTATCAAACTGAAATATTTAATATAGAGACAGACGTAAGGAGAACACTACACCGTCATAATAAATCGCCAGTATGTTTCTCATTTAACTAGCCTTCTTTTCCGCTTTAAAGTTGTGTTGTTTCACGCCGCAGAACCACGTCCTCTATATTTAGTAATCCATCATGCGCATCCCAGACAATGGGATCTTAATATTTGGACAATGAATGAAAAAAATACGCCATAATAGGGTAACAGTAACAGAATGACCATTCTTTTAAGAAAGTATTTCGCAAAATAATACTTCTTTGTCAATAAACTATTTCAATATTCAAAATTTAGTTAAATGAATTTATTATTTTAATGTTTTATACTCGCTGTTTTCAACAATTAGCAGTGTCATTACGAAACCCATTTTTTCCCTTCTTTTAATTTCAATTCATATTTGCGCAATGTTTCGCTTTTTAATTCGTCAGCACCGATTTGGGCTAAAGCAATTAAAACTGCTGATTAACGATTTCCTTTCTACAGTCTTAGATGGAAAATTAATAAAACATTTTCCTAATTTTATTTTGAGTTTGTTAATTGAAATTTGATTTTTGAGCAGAATCTTATCTTCGCTTCGTATTTAATTAAAAGTAATGAAAGGAAGCTTTTAAGAAAAAGCATAGATATAAATTCTAGAAAGTTTTATGAATAACAGCTTTGTATTTATTTATTGCTATTATTGTCTTCATTCGAATAATCAGTTAATTAAATTTTAATTTCTCTGTTCTGCTTAGTATAAAAACCACTGCAGTGACATTTTGTGTCAAATTTTACATGTCTTCGAAAAGAGATTAGGTATAATTTGTAGCATGGAACACTTGGTAGTATAATTTCTAGCATGCAGCTGCAACACTAAAAGAAAGTTGAGGCTTGAAAATCTAAGCATGTTGCCAACAGGGATCCCCAAAACAGGATCAATACCCACCCTCTGGGGTTCGATGAAATTTCTAAGGGGGACAGTGATGTTCAAAAGGGTCTATAGCCTAACATGCACGAGCAACTGATGGGCATAACGAAGATTCCATTAACTGTAAAAAAATCATTGTGGTTGTAAATTTGATATTAAATGATCTTTTATTATTAGAATCGATTGTTTCATTGTATCAGTCGTTTAATCGTATTAAACTAATCATTGTTTGATTTGATTGTGTATGTGTATAATGAATGTTTATTGTAATCAATAATTATAATTAATTGTTTACATTGTTATATTCAAACTATGCCATGTAGTAAGGAAGAAATCATATAAAATAAAAAAATTGAAAGGTTTTAGATCTTAAATTACGTCTAAAGGGGCGTTTTTTTAACATTTTGTGTGTTATCTTTATTTATTAAATATCATGTTCTTCGCACTTAAACTATAAAATTCAGTTCAAGAGCTGTATCGCAAAATAATTTTAAAATGAACATCTCCTTAGAATTTTCGATACACAGCCTCACGCGGTGGAGATAAAAATGTTTTTTCTGTACAACGTTGTCATTGCTCGCTTTAAAATCCTCGAGTTTGCTAATTAAAAACTGGTTAAAGTTTTACAAAATATGAAATCGATTATATGCCTATATTCGCAGGAGGATTACATTATTCAAATTTTGATGGCTCTAGGTACCGTTGTTTTATCACAATGTGAGAAACATATATACGTTTATGCAAATTCTTCATTATTTAATTTCTTTAAGTATAATACAGGACGATAATATTTCGTGGCAGCAATCGGAAAAGTGAAACAACGCTTATAGTGAATCAACGCAAAATGCCTAAACGAAATTAATAGTCCTTCTGGGCAAATTACCCCTTTGGACTTACAAATATAAAGAAACAGGCATAAAATTTATTTAGAATATTTTTTAAATTAATAATGCCTTTTTAAAATATAGAATTTGTTTCTGCAAAAAGTGAAATATAAGAAACAGAAACTTAGGAACAAGGAAGCATACCAAAAGAATACAAACCTAAAACTTCCTCAGAAGATATCTTGTGATATACAAGTCACTTGTAAAGTTTAAAAGATTTTAATGTTTGCTTTTCAAGACGGTGAATGTGCCAGCTTGGCTCATAGGACTATTGATGTGCGATATATCTGGTGTTAATACTATTATGATGCAAAAAGAGTTTTTTTGCACTATACAAGGATGCTCAAGCTCACATCCTACTTAAAACAAATGTTTATGCCAAGTCTTGGAATTTAAATCCAATCAGAGAAAAATTGCAAGATAAAACTTGTTGCCGAATGGCATTATTAATTTTCCTTTCTTCCTGCCTAGTCAAAGCAGGTTTTAGTCAAGTCAAATTTACAAGTTTCTGCTTTTTTATTACCACAAACCAAAAATCTGATGTATATGCCATATGACTTTCTTGTACGGAATATTAAATTATACGCAATTTTTGTTGCTTTTCATTTAAACTTATTTCCTCAAATTTCATAAGAAATATATTTCTCATTCAATTACTTCAGTCTCACTTCGCGAAAACGCAAAAATACGTAAAAACCTCAAAATATATTTATTAAAAAATTGAAAAGTATAAAAAGAAAAAAATCTGAAAGTTTTCAGATTTCATATTATGCCCAAAGGGGCTTTTTTGTTAAAGTTTTGTGTTACCTTTATTTATTAAGTATCATGTTCTTTAGTTGTATCTTTATTTGCATCATGTATCTTTTATTAAGGTTACAGCTAACAATAACGTTTATTCAATTTCAATGCAAATTACCGAGATACCCATTTACTCAATGTTAAATGCACGTTCCTTCGCACTCTTAACTTCTCCGTCATAACTTCCTCTTAAAATTTGTCTTACGCCATATTGCACAGAAAACACAACAATTTTACCCATAATTCCACAAAAATTATCGATCTAGGTAGAAATTCGTAATAATACTTTTATTATCTTCGATATGTTATTTCATTAAAAATTATTCGACGATAATATTAGGTGGCAAC
>KK112932.1:172830-233346 GCA_000611955.2 Stegodyphus mimosarum | reverse complement strand
GGTGCATTAATAACTACCGCTTGCTTTTCTCTGGCATATTGAACAATTTCAGGGAAGGATTACTTAATTAATTTCCCTTAATAAGACGCCTATGTTATTAAGTCTTATTAAGTCTGGCAGACTCTTATCGCTGCGCTATTGCAGCATTTTCGATCAAGGGTCTAGTGACAATGCTAGCAGTTCATTTTATCTAACTAAGACAATATTTGATAGGTGTTATGGGATAGCATTTTGAAAAATAGTCTCTTTAAGGTGTTATTTTACTGATGCAGTGAATAACGCTGACTTTAAGGAAATTATACTAATCTAATAATTTAAAATTATTTACACTGGCTTTATTACGAAAATTGGTGAAAATACTGTATTTCCTCTATTTTCCCCTTAGCTTCTAGTGATAGGTTCTGAAAATTTAAAATATTTACATTACTTTCCCCTTCCTCTGCTGTACATAGCTTTTCTCTCTGATGGCTAGTTTCAGTAAATTTTACTCCCTTGATTATTTTTATTTCTATTCAAAGTTTCCAGTTTGTGTTTGCATTCTGATATCAGTGTTTCATCCATTTTGTTTCCCGCTGTATTTATTTATTTGGAACGTATTTTGTTCAGATTTAAACTGCCCGGAGATGGCAGGTGTTCTTGCACGTAAAAACTTACGAAACATGTAATCAGTAGTAGGTAAGGCTACATTTCGCTGGAACTACGTAGCCTTACCTACTACTGATGAGTTCCACCTTTCGAAATCTGGGTCTTTTGTTCTCCTTCCATATTCTTCATTCCTCCAGTGTCCCTTTTGGGAAAACTGCGCTCAAATGTACCTTTTGGACATTTATGTGAGGTGCCCTTTGGGATTTGCGAGGTAAATGAGGTGGAACGCGACATGCCTGGCTAAATTAGTATCAGATATTCTAATGTTAATATTACTGTGTATTGTTATTAGAATGTAGATTTCTTTAAAGAAATGACGTTGTCACAATTACCCGTTATTTACTTTTCATTTGTTTTGTTCTTACTGTAACCGCGTTCTTGTGAAATTAAATGACTCACATAAATTTCGACTCTCAATTTTCGGAGGATAAAGTCGGGTAATAAAAGGAGGAAAATACGCAGAATGGTATTTAAAATATAATTTTCAAATTGTAATTTAATTAAACGCGGAATAACCTTTTAATTATTTTAAAATTCCGGTTAAATTTTTCATTGAGTTCGAAAATTAAAAATTAGTAATAATAGTAAACTTTCGCTTTCTATATTTAACAAGAAACAAACTAAATATATATATTTGTTATATATGAAAAATATAACAAATACAATAGCTATTGATTTTTGAAAAGATTAAAAAATTTCAATGAAAAAAAAAAGATTAAAGGAAAGTTTTATGGACTCGTGACACTTAGCCAGTAATGCATTTAGCTCTTACGGACATTCAACCGACAGGACATTTGACAGACATGGCGTTTAACTGAAAGCACGTTTAACCGATAGCATATTTAGCAGCCAACGCGTGCATTTAGCAAAACTATGCCATACTGTTTTATTTAAATTTGTACATATTTATACAGTGACAATTTATTCTTCCTTTATAACAAAATTGCTCGGAATTCTCCATGTATTCAACTTTCAAGTCATTTTCTAACCTTTCAGTAAAATTCATGTTTCAATTGTTAAGGATCCATTTTGGTTTTGAATTCTTATCGAATTTTAGCATATAATGTCAGTGTGGTTTGATATATGCTGGCCAAACTGAGAAAAACATTGAATTTTTTTGTCAGGGAACATGTATCATATGTTGAAAAGGGGCTAAATTTTTCATAGCTGATCGCAACTGGACATTTAATCATAATTTTGACTTTGGATCAGTAAACATTGGCTATAAATCTTCCTTAGTTAGTAAATTAGATTTTTTAACCCTTCCTCATTAATACTAAATTTCTTTAATTAATAATGTTACTTTTTTAATCTATGTATTCACAATGCTTTCAAAATTTGAATATCTTAGTTTTTTCATTATTTATTGCTATTTTTGTCGACAGATCACGTCATTCGTTTTCTGTTAAGGATCCATTTTGGTTTCTACATTTTGCTTCTGATTATTCTCTGAATTGAATTCAAAATTTACGATAACTTTCATTCGCTTTTCTGCTTAATGCTATGGAGGGCTAAGTTTCCATTTTGCTTTTCATGCAAAATCGTTTCGCTCCTACTGAAAACTACTGGAAATTCTTTTTTTCCTGAAATAGAAGGATCAACATCTGATTATTTTCGAAATTGTTTTCCAAATTTACGCTAACATTCATTCGCTTCTCTGCTTAATGCTATGGGGGGGCATAAGATTAAATTAAAATAATATGATGCTTGTCCATAAGACATGACCTTAGAAACGACCTTCTGTTGAATAAATCCGAACAAATTTTGACAAAACATTGTGTCGCGTTTTTATCTGAATGTACGCTGTGTGCCTCCCAAGTCGGTATAGTACTTAGTGATATTGGCTGCCGAACCGATGGACCCGAGTTCGAATCCTGGAGAAGGCATCGATGTTTGTAAGTACTCAAGAGAGCACACAAAATACGTGGCAAGCCAAAAGTCATCAAGAGTTCGGTGGCAGGGAAAAAAGGAATGGGAGACGCTCTGACCGCCTTTCCCCAGGGTGTTCTTCTTCAAAAATGGGGCAGAACTGCACAGTTATTGTGCGACGGGACTATACCTGTGAACAATGTTGAAATTTGGGTGTCCTGCTCATTTTTGCTTGTATTTGTAGTTTAAACCTGCCGTCTTATAAGGTTAGTTAATTCTAAGCACTGGCCCTAGAGTCCACCTAGCAGGCGAAGACTGCCATAGGCTATGAAGGGACAGGCCAATCCGAAACAACAAACCGATGTTAAATAATCAAACATAACAAATAAATGGTTAAATAACGGAACATAACAAACTTAATAAACATCTGGTGATAGGTCGCAAAGATAATGAAGATAATATAAACATTCAGATCATACAGTCACATAAAATGAACATAACTCACAAGAAAAAACGAAACTAAAGAAACTCAAAAGAAAAACAGGTTATAAAGAAATAAAATCACAACAAATAAAACAAATACATCTCAAACACTCTCGATGAAAACAGTATATAGAGGTATCGTTTTCATTTATATGTACTCTCCTAAGTTTAAACCTTTATTAATTTTACTTTCCGTTATTATTATTCAAATTTCCTTTATATTATCAAAAGTCATCTTAAATTTATAAGTTCACTTCAATCATATCCGTTTTCAATGTAATTTTGTGTTTTGTTACATCTCGAAACCAATATTTTTCTTATTCTCATTCACAATTTGCATAATATTTCTTGCAAATTTCCTGAATAATTTATAGTTACTAAATAAATCTTCAATTATTGTAAATTTATACTTTCCAATCAAGCAACAGTCATCGACGAAATGCTTTGATTTGCCGAATTTACCACAGACTTTACATATATCATTTCTCTGGAGGTGGAACCTTTTTAAGTAAGTAGGGAACCTTCTATGCGCAGGGATAATTTGATTCTACATCTCCTAAAATTCGCATTTTTTTTTTGCTGATTTTTAAGCAACTTAGATAATTTTCGTTTCTTTCAGAGAGATCCCACAGATTTTCAATATACACTCACGTTTGTGAAAATTGCAACACCATGAAGGACTTACGCGAGTGAGCTGAAATTTTCAGGAAATGCAAAGTAGCGCATGATATGCAAATGATTAGAATTGCAAATCCGTAGCGCATGCGTATGCTGAGCAGCGCCCTCTGAACGGCTGATGGATCCGAATAAATAGACGGCTGTAGCGAGGCGTGTATGGTTATTGGTGGTTATCTGCTAGTGGTAAACGTTAACTCAATCTGTACTTATGCCTCGTCGACGAAAGAGAGCGAGATTTGAACAACTTACAGAGTTTGAACGAGGGAGAATCATCGGCCTTCGTGAAGCTGGATTGTCGTATCGTGCAGTAGCCTCTCGTGTGCAGCGTAACAGCAGCACAGTGATGCGCGTTTGGAAGCAGTGGACGGACGAGTGTCGGACAACTCGGAAATCCGGGAGTGGACCCCGAAATGTGACGTCAGCTCGCGATGATAGACACCTGGTCCGCATGGCGCGGACGGACCGTACAGCTTCCTCTAGACAATTGGCAGCACTGTGGTCAATAGCTACAGGTGTTTCATTGTGTGCTTCATCAATTCGTAGACGTCTGCTGCAGTGTGGACTGCGCGCACGGACTCCTTTATACAGGATCCCCCTAACGCACGACCATCGCCGCCTGCGGCTACAATGGGCCAATCAGCATAGAGACTGGCGTGCTGATTGGCAGCATGTCGTGTTTTCTGACGAATCCCGCTTTAATTTGTGGTACCATGATGGCCGCATTCGTGTCAGACGCTATGCCGGTGAACGCCACCTTCCGGAGTGCATTATCGAACGCCACAGTGGACGAACACCCGGAGTTATGGTCTGGGGCGCCATAGCATATCATAGACGATCTCAATTGCTACGAATTGTGGGCAATCTGAACAGCAACCGGTATATCCGTGAAGTTCTACAGCCCGAAGCTGTTCCCTTCCTTCAAAGCTTGCCAGGCGCTGTATTTCAACAGGACAATGCCCGCCCTCATACTGCTCGGATTGTTAAATCCTTCTTTGCAGCGCAGCAGGTACAGCTTCTTCCTTGGCCTGCGTGTTCCCCGGATATGTCGCCAATTGAACATGTGTGGGATGTCATTGGTCGGCGTCTTGCTCGTGATCCTCGTCCTGTTGCGTCTGCAGACGAACTTTGGGTACGCGTACAAACGATATGGAATGCTCTTCCTCAGTCAGACATTCAAACTTTGTTTGACTCCATGCCACGTCGTGTAGCAGCACTTATTGCGGCGCGTGGTGGCCACACAAAATACTGATTCTGATCTCTTGTTCTTGTTTGTTTGCTTTGAACATTTAATCATTTATTTGTACCACTACCACTCAACTGCGTATTAAATTGCATTCAATTATGACGATTCCTTCTTGGTGTTGCAATTTTCACAAACGTGAGTGTATCTTCTGAATTTCTCATCCCTCCTTGCAACCTGACCTTGTGGTGTAACTATAGCACACTCGGCGCATATTCGAGAGGTCCAGTTTCAAGTCCCGGCGAGGGCATGTCTCATTTTTCCTACTCCTGCTTCAAATAGCCTAATAACTCTACAGTCTTATCTGTTGAACGTGCTGTCGGTTAACTATCCTACCGCCTAAGCGCTTCGACGCGTATACGGCTATGGGTTAAGTATCCACGACTGAAATTTAATATCGACCCCAGTAAAAAGTTAATGCAAACAAAATAATTAATTTTACATCATCCCTAAAATTACTTGAGCTATTTCGCAGACAACGGTAAAAGTTTCTCTTAAGTACAGATAATTTGGGAAATTACCCGAGGTCCCGATGATAAAATTAATTTTAAACGTACTTACTACATTAACAAATAAAATGAAGATAAAATTAATGTTAAACATACTTACCACTCCCAAAATAAAATAGACATAAAATTAATGGTTACCAACTTATAAATAAAAGGAAGATAAAAGTAGTGGTAAACGTTCCCCACTCCCTTCCATCCCCAAATAAAAGAAATTAAATTAATCATAAACATATTTACCACCCCCTAACTTCCAAATAAAAGAAAGACAAAATTAATGGTAAGCGTAGTTATCCCATCTTCTTAATCCCGTCTTCATCAGCTCGTCACAAATTTATAACAGTTGGAACCAATTCTCTACTGCATAAAACAAAGACACGTTTCGTGTTCTGCCACCCCGACAGTTTCATAACGATGTCCTTTCAATAAAGGGGCTGGCATTAAATATTTCCAAATGCAGATGATAATTTTTCCGATGTGCTTTCATTTAAAGCAAAAAATTTGATGTATACACCACATAACTTCCTTGTACGGAATATTAAATTATGCGCATTTTTTCCTGCATGCCATTTAAAATTATTTCTTCGAATTTTATTACATATATATTTATTATTCAATTACTTCAGTTCTCACTTCGCGGCAAGGCAAAAATACATAAAACGCCAAATAGAGTTAAAACAATTAAAGTAAATAACAAATAAAATTACAGTTTCTAAGCAAAACAAGCAAATCGGCCAGCAGACAAGAAGGCAGATTTTTCCGTCCACAAAACTAAGAGAATACTTTTGGCTCCACACAGTAAAAAGGCGCTGAAAGTGCAGAAAGACTTAATTCACTAATGAGCTATGTTTCAAATGTAAGCAAATATGGCTGCTATGGTAAAAAAAATTAGGCATAGCCGCACTTAAACAACTTTTGAATTCTTCATAATTCTACAACTATTGCATGCATATTAACTAAAGGCATAAAAACCTTAACCGGAAGATAAGAATAATATAATTCAACCATTTTGAAAGCAAAAAATCTCCAATTCTCCAATGTATAAGAGTAAAAACTGGAGCTCCCTGAGCCGAATAACAGAGTGGGTATGTGCGCTCGTAATAGATTGAATGCACTAGTCCGATAAAAAGGTAATAAAATTTATTCTTATCGCAAGAAATATAACAAAGCGCTAGGTTATTCTTCAAAGATATTCGTACAATATCAAGCAATATAAAACAGTAGCTACATTTTAAACAACTAAAACATTAAGCAGAACGCAATCCAAAACGCAGAGAAAGCTAATCCGATCTCACCGCGAATTCGCTACAAGCAACAACAACAGTTATCTAAACAACAACAAAGCTGAGATGTTTCTCTTCGGCTTTTATATCTATTTAAATTGGCCGCGGGAGACAATTCTAGCAATTTCTTGAAAGCAAAAAGCTTAGAATTACGCTTATGGTTAACATACTAGTTAATTACATTTATTCGAATTAAATATCAATTACAGAGATAAACTTTTATTCAAAGTTAATTTCACGCGCTCTTGTATTTTTAATTTTCCTGCGTAGCTTTCTCTTAAAATATGTCAGGCGCTGTTGCACCAGGAAATAAAAGAATTTTAATTATAATTATATTACAAATATCTAACTAAACACAAAATTCGTAACACTGCCGCCTTCCCAAGGACTGCACGTCCCGGGCAGTACAATTCTTGAACAGAAAGCTAAGCTACAACTAAGGCAAAAATGCAATAATAAACATTACTTTACAATAACAAACAACATAAACAGTAATTGCAATAAGTAACTTAAAACAAATCAAATACTATCAAATACTAAATACAAACCAAATAAAATACAAATTTAGAAAATGACTTACGGATCCGAATCACGACGACGTTCAGCCTGTTTAGGACTGTATATAGGCCATCCCAAGGTGACTGTAGTTTAGGACAGAGTCGTTTTCGTCGAGTCGAATTCCACAACCACACCTTTTCTCCTTCGTTGAATCGATGTAAGTAGCTCTCGTGTCGTATTGTGTTTTCATCTTCTCCGCGCCAAGTTAATTCGTTCTCATGCAAAATTGTGCATCACATCAAATCGGACCTGGAGATCTTGGATGTATTCTTCAGGCGAAGAAGGTGCATCCGAAGGACGACCAAACAAGAGATCACAAGGCAGACGAACGTCACGACCGAGCAGCATCTCAAATGGGGAATAGCCGGTAGTCTCAAGGACAGCACTGCGTGGAGTCAGTAAAAACAGTGGTAACTTCTTGTCCCATTCTTGCTGGTTTCTGGAGACCGCTAAAGAGAGGTTATTATGGATGGTTCACTTAAATCTCTCAACCATGCCGTCCGACAAGGGATGTGAAGGCGTCGTTTGGATTTTGTCAATGCCGAGTAGTTTGCAGAGCTCTTTGATTGTAGCCGAGGTAAAATTTCTTCCCTAATGGGAATGTAATTGAAGAGGCACTTCGCACCTGGAAGTTCTACTAGTGCAAAAAGTGGAAAACGTCCAGTATGACGTCAATAATAACAGGCGGTATCATATTTAGTCTCAAATCATCATTACATTTCTAAACATTACTGTCGCAAATCCTATGCGAATTTAGTAGCTCTTTTATTATCATCCATAGTGCACAATTTAACTGTGCGTAACCCGAAATTTTTTAATTTTGCAGAGTAAAATTCAAAATGTTCTACCAAGCTATTTTAGATATTTCTTTTAATTCTCTATTCTGCTTGCTTTTTCTCTTGTTCCAATTGCTTAAGTTTAAATAGCTGCTGCTCGGGAAAAACCGCAGCGCGTTTAATGGGCATCCTGAGAAACGTAAAAGTTTGTGGAATAACGGGAATATTACATATCCAGATCCTAACGCAGTTAAATCTCGAAAGTATATCATTCTGGAGGATATACTGGAAGTGGCATTTATAAAGAAAGATTTTTAAGGGGAAATTTTCTGAAAGATCTGGAACTTGGAAAAAATTTTCATATTAGATGTTAAATTTTAGATTAAAAATAAAGAAAGAAAGAAAATCAGAAAGAATTCAGATTTTAATAGCGCACCAGAACATCTGTTAAGGATTTTTACGCTCTCATTAAGCATCGCAGGTTACCATTTTTCTCCTGGACTTACTTATGCTGACACATTTTTTTGTCTTTTTAGATTTATTATTAAGTATCGATTACGTCGCACTTAAGCCACACAAAATTCAACAGTAAAATCGCAAAATACGTAAAAGTAGCCTCAGGGTTTTCAATTTGTATTTTTGTATTCGCTACCTTAATTCTTGGAAAACTAGCCGCTCAAGCGACCAACCGTCTAAAAGAGTTAACATAAAAAAAAGAAAAAAGTATGTAATAATTGAAAAAGCCGTAAGGTTCCAGATTTTAAATTATGTCCAATAGGAAGTTTTAATGTTTTGTGTGCTACCTTTATATATTAAATATCATGTTCTTCGCAATTAAACCATAAAATTCAATTACACTGAGCAATATCGCACAATCATTTTAAAATGAGCATATCTTTACAATTTCCGATACAGAACCTCGCGTGCTGGAGATAAAAATGTTTTTTTTTCGTTGAAGTGTTACAAAATATGAAATCGATAATAAAACAAATTTCAGATTTATATTAGGGCTTCCACATGCCCATATTTTATGGAAGATTAAGTTATTTAAATTTTGATGGCTCTAGATACCGTTGTTTTATCACAATACGCGAAAAATACATGTATTCATGCCGATTCCTCATTATTTGACTTTTTTTTAAATATAATACAGGGAGATAATATTTGGTGCAACAATTTGAAAAGTGATTCGTTGTTTATAGTTTTCAGTGCAAAATGACAAAACGAAATAAAGGGCTTCAGGGCAAATTGCCCCTTTGACTAATGATTTTATTGAGGCCTCTAGTGCCATTTCATAACAATATCATTTTTTTATTAGATATGTCATGACGTAAATGCATTTTAATTAAATCAATCCGTTTAAAAAATAGAAAAAAATGCTGCTTTATTGCTTTTCAATGGCTTCGGTTTATATTCAGTAAGAAACAGATAATATTTGGAAATTTTATATCATGTGCATTACTGAATGGCAATACGTTGATGCAAAGTGTTGCATTGAGACACTGCTTTCAAATAGCCGAATCTGCGGATTAAAACTGAAAGATAAATATCTTACATTTTGCAGAATGACAACAATCCATAAAATGATAAAAATATTTAATTTCGAGCAGTATTGCCCCTTCTGGCTTTCAAATTACAGAGTTTGTTGAACAAAAATGCTTTAAATTCAGGCAAAACACGAAATAAGTCAAAAACAAACTCTAAGTTCAAAATTCAACTTCGAAATGCACATATTAGGGAGAGGACCACTTCTGCTCAAAATTCGGTAATTAATGTGTGTCGTCGTTTTTCCACAATGCGAAGAACACAAACCTTTCGTTATTTCATTTTCTTTGCAAAAAATGCAGGACAATTACATTTGCTGTTAAAAGTTTGAAAAATGTTTCGTACACAGTGATACGGACAAAAAGGGTCTTTCGAGACTAATAGCACATATGGTGCTAATAAAGAAAGTCTTTTATTTACTACATATGATGTAAAATTTATTAGAAGATGGTTGCGAATTTGATTTTGATTTACATACAGAATTACAAATCCTTGTTCAACTACAAAGAATGTAAGTTTCAGATAAGAATTCTTTTCGTCTTTCTATTTCAGTGAATTTGCATTTAGAAAAGCAGTTCAAAGCAGTATTCAAAGCAGTCCTTGATAAACAATTTTAAAAACTTTTTTTAATGTAATATGGCTATTAATGCCTAAAAATATTGTTGTTTTCATTACAGAAATTGTGTGTCTAAAAGAACAAAAACTGTTGTAAGATCACTTGAGGAACGTATGTGTTGCAAATTTCATGCAAAAAGGATTGAGTGAAAAAAAGTGCACAAGCATGTCTTATATTATTCACTGGTTTGTTTTTATAACATAATTGCAAATCATTTCAACGTGGAATAAATTTTTATGACTGAATGACATCAAAGTAAGTCTTTGATTTACGATTTGGTGTTTCTTCTTTGAACAATTCATATTAAATATATGATTTTATGTTCTTTATCCTGAATTTATGAGGATCCAATTTTAAGCTAATAGGTCTGAATTTTTTATTCTTTTTCTTTGAAAATTTAGTGGCTATAATTTAGCGCTTTCGCGCAAAGAAGTCCATTGCTGCATCACAAAGATACAAAGCCTCACCAATCGCTGAGTGGTTAAAGACCGCTGAATATTGAGAGTTTGAGCAAAGTTGAATTCTAGGCAAACAGACTAGCTGGATGGTTGGTTTTCGTAGATTTCCCCATGTGTAACACGAAAATGAGCAGTTTTCCCGTGGAAAGTCCTCCACCGAATGGGTGCTTTTATTCAGATACCCGGATGCGATTTGCCGTATTCAAATAAACTAATCTAACCTAAACTAATAAAAGTTCACGATGGTGTTAAGTTAGATTTTTAGAGCTGGATTCATGTTTAAGAGGTGTTACATTTGTGTAATTATAGTGTAATTGTCTTTTATTTTAGTCTAACTTACCTTCATTTGATAACTCTTTTCGCCACTGATAAAACAGTTGCTCTACCACCGGATTATGTGCTCATGAGCTTGTTTGATTCCGTTCGATAATCAGCCTGTTGGATTCCGTTTTTTCCGTTCGAATAAAAAAGGAAAAGAAAAAAAAATGAGCTCAATGCAGTGTCCTGCGATAATTGACTATATATTAGGTGAAGAATATTAGAAGGAACAGAACAAGGAGCGAAGATGTGTAAATATGAATCAGGACAGATGTTTAAACACTACATGTCAAACAAGAAATATTTATAGCTATTTATAACATAGAGTTAACAAGAATGCGCATGGGTGTACTGTGTGATCATTAAAAACTGGCTATCCGCTCAACCAAGCGAAATGAAATTTCAGATAGTGTTTTTTGAAGGTATGCGCCGAAGATTTTGATGATTTAAAGCAATAAAACTCTCACGGTTACAGTTACGGTGAAAGAAAATCGAAATTTTCGGAACGCAACACACACTTTCCCTGGGCTAGCTAATTAGCGCACTGAAAAACCATGAATAGCATTTAAACGACACACGCACGAAGAAAATTGTCGGTGCAAAGAAGATCATTTTAAAGGACCAATGACAACATGAGAGGGGGGGAAAAACCTTTTATTGGAATTACCTGTTTTCGATGTGGCCACCTTCGCAGACTATAACGTATTGATTGTAGACAACAATTTATCAATATTGATAGATTGTTGTAACAATGAACACAATGACGTAGATTGTTGACAACAATGAAGAACGTAACATCGCAGGAGGAATCTGTATAATTTCATGTTCTACAGCATCTTTTAATTCCGGCAGATTTCATGAACTATGATGTGCATACCTTAGGTTTCAATTAAACCTAGAACCGGAAAATGTTTTAGGCATGGCGTTGGTTACAAAACTGCAAAGTTAGGGGACATGCTTCTATTTCCGCATGTAGCGACTTGTGCAGGAGCACCATCTTCCATCCATATAATGTGATTAATGACATGTCACTGCTGCAGTCCTAGAATTATGTAATTCTGAAACATTGTTGTATAACGAGCACTTGTGATGGATCACCTTTTGATACCTGTGGAAGTAACCTCTTTGAAGAAGTAAGGATCGAGAACGAACGTGTTTGCGATGACGCACATTTCGTGTAAAGGTGTTGATGCCACATCGTGAAGATTTTTCTCAATCCAGTGAATGCAGTTCTTGAAGAAATGCTCTTCATCCATCGATAATTTTCGCATCAATGTGGCTGTCGGTACTAAACAAAATAAATCTTTGTAAATGTTAAAGTTTCAAGAAACTCCAATTCCCCAATATGCTATAAATATGCTTTTTTAAATTGTTTTTCATTACTCTTTCTGCCACAGATGTCGCTACCTTCTCTCTCGTTTTTCTTCTTTTGGCTACTAATACAACCGTGGCTTACCTTTTGTTGCAGGTTTCTTTGATCCTAATGGAAAAGGATCTGTACCGAAATCCATAGACTAAATCTACGCGAAATGCAAACTTATTGCTTTGCTTAATTTTATTGTAATTTTTGCATAATTCTAAACACAATCGAATCACAGGTTAACGCACGTCTCCGTTAAATGAGAGAGCTGTTGCCTGGGATTTGGATATTCAGACTGTCCATTAACGTCTGATGTTCACTGGAGTGGAGTTCTTTTCAACGGAGGTTTGTTTTATATGTTTGGAATTAGTAAATCTGTTATTAAGTATTGCAGTTTAACTTAAATTAATTTCCAGTTATCTAAATTGGGCATAAACTACTCATTATTTGTTGCCGCAATTTATGTGAAATGCACTATTACGATTCAATTAAAACATGAACGGAATTTATAGTTTTGATAAAAACAAATTATTTCAGGAAAAGAACGTAAATTTGGAGTATTTATTCTGTCGATTTGCTTCTCTGCAAACCACTAGGGTATAAAATTTGAATGGAGAGGTTTAATATTGTGAAGAATTTCCTGCTTTGTTTTTTAAAGACTGACTTTTATTTAATTTTCGTATATCTTAGTTTTTATAGGGAAAAAAGTAATTAAACCGGCGCTTCATCAAATCGTTTGAGGCATGCATTAATTGGTTGATTGATTATTTTCTTTCGGATTTTTTTTAATTAAGAGTTTTACTTTGATCGATGATTGTTTTTGCTTTTTATGTTAAGCTCTAAAACTCACTAGAGAGATCAAATAATGCTGGATATAACGAAAATGCAGAAGTGTTTCAAGAAAAATGTCTTATTATTTAACAAGATTAGGCAGTAAAATTTTAAGTCGCTTTATATTTGTTTAATGTGTTAAATAAAGAACGCTTAATCTTGTTTACCTAAAAGAGCTATTACTGTCCGGAAACACGATTTTGCGGTGTTTCCTTTTCCATTCCAGTTTCTTGCCATTCGGCAGTATGTTAGATATTTATCTTCCAAATTCAGTCTATCTGTTATCGATTGACTAACACTGTCTGTTAATCATCAAAACTATTTAGGAGCAATAGATAAAGTACTTGAGAATACATTTTTTCTACTTTGCTGGATTTTTAAAAAAATGCCTTCAATCTGTGATATAACTATTTAAAAACATTAACTATATTTTTCAGAATCGCATTACATACATTTTTACATTACCTTACGCATTCTAGTACATTATATATTATATTACATTACAAATTACTATGATTAAATTATTATTAATTAAAACTAAACAATTATGAGTTTTCTTAATTATTTTCATCCCAAAATCGAGAGGCGAAAATGATGCTATTCATTTGATTTCCGAAGGAAGCTGTTACAATAACAGTATAACAAATGAAAAGTAGTTCGTGGATAAGGTTAATATCCCAGTATTATTTCTCCAAAAGAAACCTACATTACAATAAGAATACAGACTTACAAGAAGATAAAGTAAGAAGATGTCTTTGCGATGGATCACACAGAGATGAGAAAATCGTCTGTGCGGTCCCCGCAAGTCACTGTTTCCAAGCTTTAATGACGTGCCAGACGATATGGTCGACAGTAAGAGATTGGTGAAATTACAGGAGGAAACTTTGCACTCATAACATTCGAAACGGAACTTCCGGTAAAATCGTCGGCTCTAACTAAACAGGGCACTCACTTTTTAATGCAAGCAAGTTGGTGCAATGTGACTATTTTTTCCAGAAGAAGAGATAAACATTATTTGTTGGATGGAAGTTATTTTTTGAGACACTTTTAAAAAACATTCCCGACTTTCGACAGCTGTCGGCAAACATTACCAACGTACGAAAAGTCAACATACTTTAATAAATTAAAACGCAAATTTTAGTTGTTAAATAAGGATTTTGATTACATTAAAGAAATAAAAGAGTTATATTCGTCTCCAAATTTTCTTTAATTTTTTCTCACTGTTCTTCGTCTGAAATATAATTTATTATTATCTTATTCTCTTTTCACTTAAAACATCAGAGAACTGCAGCACGGTTTGTAAAAATAGCACGGTTTGTTTGCATAAAACTTTGGAATTTGGAATACAGTACGAAGTAAGATGCGAAAATAGTTGCTTGACTGAAAGATTTTTTTGAGCATGGTTGCCTGAAGAATGATTATGCAAATGTTTGCTAGGGTTTGTCACATTCTAAAAATTTGGCTATTTTTGCAAAGATATTTGCAAGAAGACGTAAGTACCTAAAATAGTATATACTGACAAATGTTTTTTTACGAGGTGTACTGACTGTTTGTTAAACAAGAAAGCGTGACTTCCTTCAGAATTCCGAATGAACGGCTGGCTAGCGCAATTTAACTTCTTAAGGGGATCTTCGAAAATATCCGCGTTTCGATGGTAACTAACTTTAATGGTGGACGGGATAATACGTAAGTATTATAAAGAGATAGGTGTCTAGTCACCCTGGAAATCCATAGAATTTTATTCAAAATGTACGCTAATCTGGGGTTGCCTGTTTTTATTATATCTGCAGTATTGTCAAGCTGACCGCCCGAAAATTTTACATGGCTAGCGAATACATTTCACGTAAATTAATTAGTATTAATTAGTCGAGAATTGAAAGAAAGTTTTAAGTTTTTAATAGATTTTGATTCCAACTTTAAAATTAATTTCATTGTCACTAAAAACGAGTGTGAATAATGCCCCAGAAAATCTGCAAATGGAGCTAATCAGTTTACACTGTGATATAATATTTATTCAAAGATTTGAAGATACAGATTTAATTAATATTTTTCCTCCCTTGTCAAAAGACAAACACCCTTAAAGACAAATTTTTTTCAATAAGATTAAAGCTTTTTTGTGAAAACATATTTATGCGCAAACAGATTTCCCCCACAGTCGAAAACTAATTAAATGTATTGTTGTCATGAATAGTGTCTACAAACTCAAACAGCATGCACAGTGTGAAAAAAACCTCATGGGCCAGAATTTATTTTCTTATTTTAATGAAATATTTTATCAAAAAAATCAAAAAGTATTTTAAATGAATTTTAAATTTCGCTTACTAAATTATCAAAATATACCTAAACAATAATAATAATATCACAAAGAAAATTAAATTTATTTTCTGTCTGAAATTTAAAGGTTGGTATTTGCAAGCCATTTCTTTGGTTACACTCTGTGATTCAAATATATTGACTAACTATTAAATTCTGAGACTGATATTTCTTTCAAAAATTCTAACATGGTTAATTAATCATTAAATAACTTACATTAATTGTAACTAAAAATAAACAAATTATGGAAACTTTCTAAATTTTCAGAGAAAATTTACCATGTGGGCGAAACTTGAGAATAAATATTAACAACCTATTCCCTTTTTCTATTAATTAAATTTTTCTTTGACGCATAAATAAAAATATATTTTGAAACTTCTTTGTTTCTTACTAAAGCCTGATATCTGATAGCGTTTCGATTCTCATGAAGTTCGAAGATTGGAGAGGAATTAATTGAAAGGATCTCCATTACCGACTGTGGATGCTTCTCGCTTGATCAAGATTTTATTAGTTTTCAACTGCGCAAAAAATCATTTCAGGTATCAATGTATTCCAAAATATCGATTATTCGTTCGTAACTCTGTTTACCTGGGTTCCTGGATTTGATTTAAATGAGAGGATATTATCCTTTGACTGATTCAGATGAGATTAAAATACAATTATAAAAAAAAGTTTTATTTGGAACGGGTATGATAATTAATGCACTAAAACTCGAAAACAGTTTATCATATATTTTAGTGGGAATAATAGATTAAATAATTCTATTGACCGAATTCATTTATTCCCATTAAACCACCAAATTCCCATTAAACTCTAAGATAAATTAGTTTTCTTCTTTTAGCGCATTAATTATGATATTCATTTTAAATAAAAGCTTAATGTATAAAAAAACGTTTTAAATTTTATCTTATGTTTTTTTTGTCCCAATAACACTTTATGGACGATGAAAATTTTAGTCACTACACTGACCAAAGACTCTTCCCGATTTCATTCACTGTCAAAACACAAGCAATAATAATTTATAAGATAAATATGAAACAAAGAAAGATAACTGAGCGTCATTAACAGATGGAAGAACTCGCTTAGAAAATTCATTTTCAGAAATTGGATATAGTAATATTGTCACAAGGAACATTTTTAATTATAGTTAAAATGAAAATAAAATATTGATAATTCGTCATTGATCCAAAATGGCAAACTCCGTCATTACGTGCGTCAAGATTATAAACTCAAGAGCAGTTTTTTCCCTGAGACACATTTTTTTTCTCCCATCTGCTTCAGACTGCAACAAGTTTTAAAAAACAAAATATAGAAAATCGCTCAGTGTTTCATTAACATTCTTGTTTTAGAAGAAGATGATAAGTTTATTTCTTAATCTGCGAAAATTTTATATTTTATAGCGGATACAATTTTAGATTTTGAAATTTTAAAATGATAAATTTCAGACTGTCTAAAATTGAAGCGATTTTCAAAAAGTTAAATTTTTCGGATAAATTTTTTTCCGCTCTATTCGATGTTGCAAATAGTAAAATTATGTTTATCTAAGTTCGTTAGTTAAATGGAGATATACCTTCCAAAATATCATTTTCACATTAAATGAAAAAAAAAAAAACTAAATTGAATTTTGTAAAAAAACTTTATTTCCCAAAAAAGATTCTGGAGGTAAAACTAATTACATATTTGAAATCAGTGTCCTCGAAATCTTTAAAGTTCAGCACTGGCTTCTCTAATGCATTCTAACTGGGGACAGAGTCATTAATAAGATATGGTACATTTCTGCGTCGTTTTCGAATAATTCGCAAAAATTGTAGATAGCGGACGTAAATTCGCCTTTAAGGCTTCTATAGTCATCAGAAGAGTAAATGAACATGCCGCCATCTAACGTGTTTAGTAAAAATTTATAGCGGGAAAGCAACAATTGCGACGTAAACCCAAAATGGGTTGCGTGATCTCCATGTTTTCCAAATTGAACCTGCGTAGAAATATTCATATTTATTTTCCGTAGAAAGACGGTTATAAGTCTCTTGCTTAGCTTGCAAGAGCAACGCAACCACGACTATATGAATCTGAGCTGTGCGACTGTGATCGCAATGTTCTAATATAAGCGCCCTGAGTGTGGACCCTATGGGGTGGTTTTTCGAAATCTTATGCAGACAGTAGCAATCTTTGTTTTAAAGGTCAAATGTGCAAAATTTCATCAGAATAAGAATAAAGCTGTAGATCTGCATGGATTACGCACACATAACCAAACAAACGGAAACTCGTCTGTATATCTAGTCTCTCTATATAAAGTGTAGTCTTTGTCTCTCTATATGAAGTGTAGTCTCTCCATATTAAGATGATTTTAATTAATCTATCTACTGTCATTTCACGGGTTAAGCTAGTATTTAATAATGATAGAAATGAATTTGCGTTTTAAATGGGTTACTTTGTTAATTAGTAACAGAATTAAGTAGATAGAAAAATTAAACATCTTACTGTTTATTAAACGACAGAAGTCTGCCGTGTGGAAGATGAAAATACTTTAATTCGGGCAATGGCAACACATTTCTTTTCGTTCCCAGAGTTTGCTGATTAAATTGGAAAAAAAATATATTGGGAGTGCTTCTTTTACATCGTCCAGTTTTCTGATTAATTTTGAAACATAAATGTCTTACGTTTTGCAGAATGGCAACACGGACGTTTCCCAACGACCGATGGCACGCATCCTTACTACGGTACGTCACATTTTGTTAGCTATGCAATGTCAGAAAATTGCCCTGAGGTTTAGTTCGATATCCTTGCATCTGAACACTTTATATCTGGCTGTCATGCAATATTTAATGGCTTTCCATTCCTTCTAAACCCGCTTTTCCAAAATGTACCGTGCGCAATCATCCTCACATGCGACGCCAGCCGATTTTCGAACACTCAGCTTACAGAATTTGCATTAATGTCTGGCAAATATTAATTAACTTCTCCGAAACATCAACGAGATAGATAACACATGGCATGCAATGATTTGTCATTCCTCATAATTACGTAAACCTTTGCTAGGGCAGTCGACTAGCAAGCAATGAGCTTCACGGGAAGTATGATACGCCTCTACCCAGAAGGGAATAGTAGTTAAGTAACGCTGAGGTATGTGACAGGGCGTTAGAACAGCTGTGACTCGATTACGAAATCGAAAATACCGAATTACAGAATTGTCGCCCTCGACGTTATTATATTTAGCTCATTGTTCCTGCATATGAAATGCCTTATTTGGTATTCTATAAGCAATGATGGTTTCTCTCTCGCATTGTCTCCGGGTAGCTAGTTGATTTGTTTACTGACGGTGTTTACCCACTTAAAGGACGATATTGGAGGCGTTTAATTAATAGTTAAATCGTAAAGAAAATTTCTTTAAATGTTTTATGTAAAAATCTTTTTTTTTCTGGACTATAAGTCCCCATTATGATTTCCATCATAGAAGGGTTTTTCGTTAAATTTCCAGGGATAATGATTTTTACTCCTTTTTCACTACTTTTCAGAGTTCATCCATCGTGATCGGTTTGTCTAGACACTAAAAGTTACAATTATTCATAGGTGAAACTTCAGTGGACATTGAGGAATACGTTGAAAATATATGTATGCAACAGCTGTATCAATCTTCATTTTTGCCAACGAATGCAATGGTATTTTTCGAAGTAAGAATTCTTGTTTTGTCTTGATGAAAGTTCACGTTTTGAAAATCATTGGGATAAAGAAGAAATATTCTTTCCGTAAATGTTGGACGTAAAACTTTCCTCTCGGTGTACGTTTAAGTTGATTTTAACATTTTTCCACTCTTTTTCTTTTTACTTTCCCACTGGCAGAGAATCCTCCGATGATCATAAACCCCTACGTAAATTTCCTTTCCCTTTATGGAACAAGGTTTATACAATTTTATCTCTTTGTTTTCGACAATAAAGAGGAATTTTCATATTGCAGTCATTTAAAGTAAACTCATGCTTCATTGGGATGCTTCATCGGGCTGTATTTAAAGATTTTGCGTTTGATTTCTGCTTCGGAGGATTTTCGCTTTAGAGCAACGATTTAACTTTCGAAACATTATCAACAGAACATACCCTTTTGTTGTTTTTCCCTTCCCATTTAATAATGTTGCTTATTAGTCTAAACGGGCTTTGTCCCTGAAGGATTATTGTTTTCGTTTTGCGATTTTAGGTCGGAAACATTAAATGTCGGTTCACATTTCAATCTGTTGCCACCAAATATTGCAGCCCTGATTATATTTAAAGAAATTAAATCATGAAGCATCTGCATAAATGTATGTATGTTTCTCGCATTGTGATAAAACGACGGTACCTAGAGCCATCAAATTTTGAATGACGTAATCCTACTGCAAATAGGGTCATCTGGAAACCCAAATTTGAAATTTCGAATTCATTTTATTATCGATTTCATATTTTATAAAACTTTAAAGAATTTCTGATTAACAGACTCAAGGATTTCAAAGCGAGCAATGGCAACGTTGTACAGAAAAACATTTTTATCTCCAGCGCGTGAGACAGTGTAAAGGAAATTCTAAAGATATGCTCAGTTTAAAATTGTTTTGCCATATTGTTCTTTAACTGAATTTTATGGTTTATGTGCGAATAACATGATATTTAATAAAGAAAGGTAACACAGCAAATGTTAAAAAAATGCCCCTTTGGACGTAATTTAAAGTCTGAAAACCTTTCAGATTTTTTTTTCTTTTTATTATTTTGCTCTTAGATTCTCTTTAATACCATGCATTTCACAATGTTTTTGAATTCGAGTGGGAGTGTTTTCATTTAGAAAGCACAGGAACATATCCTCAAGCCCACAGCTTGCTTACATGCGACATTTTGAAAGAAGAATATATTTAAAATTAGCAGACGATAATTCTACTTTCAAATAATAAACTGTTGCCAGAAATTTTTATTTAAACAGCATTCGCGTTTTTAAATTATTTATCTAAATTATTCTAAAATGTGTAAAAACCTTCTGTACTTCGTGAAAATGTTGATCTCTGTTTATTAGAAGCAGGCTTTTGATGATCTGAAAATTGACTAAAAATGCGCTTAAAATGGAAAAAAGGCCCTTAAAAATTCCCCTAAGAAATAAAAAGAAACAAAAAAAGCGCCACAATATTGTAAAACATTAGCAAATAGATTAAACCCTACACAATTACACTTACCTCTCACTCAAATCTTACTTTTTCTTCTGAATTTTCAACCTTACGCAAATGTATTGCAGCCGCATTGAATTAAATTCTTCTCGATATTTTCGAAAAGGAGAGATCATCTGTTGTGAGTATACGAGTTTTTATATTTTGAAATGCTTATTTCGACATCTGCTGCAGTTATTGAAGCATACTTTGAAAAAAAAAAGAAACTGCACCTCTTATCTTTAATTTGTCTTTAATTTCAAAAGTGCCTGTTTCTCATGTGAGGATGTTGGATATTTTGGGTATAGTCGGGAAGCCAGAGCTTTTAGTCCAAACAGAGTTGAATTTAGCCAGTGGAGTACTTAAACCTTTTGCCTTTTTGACCAATTTGTTAAAGTAATTTATTGCATCGACAAGTTCTCTACTTTGCTCTTGCAAGGATTTAATAGTTAAAAGTAAGGATCCTGAAATTGGATCTTAGATACGCAAGATTAACTTTTGTCTGTGGAGAAAACATTCTGTGCAAATTGAATCGAAGCAGGATTGTAGGAGCTGAGCCGAAAGAAATAATAAAGGGGGCTTTTAATAAGGTAGAAAAACGTATTACACACACCTGTGAATGTGCAACTCGAAGAATGTGTCCGTGGAATAACATTTTTTTCCCTCTGCATGTCATTCTATGGAAACTGAACATGCACGAAATGTCAATGAGCTAAGAAGTGCCGGTATGGAAAAATTCTTAAAAGCGACATTCATACATTGTGGAAACAACCCGTGGTGATAAATAAAAGACTCACAGATTATATACTCAGTTTTCTATGGATAGGACATGCCTAGTAAAACGAGTTCACAGGAGAGTTGAGAAAGTGTTATTTCAAGGATAACGTTATTTCTTAGTTTGATTACTGAAGTATGCCACAAAATGTTCCGAGATGCCCTAAAAAGCTCTAGAAATGCTCTAAAAACTGTAAAAAATTCTTCAAAATGTAGAAATACTCAAAAAAATGTAAAAATAAATAAAAAATAAACAATTTGCATAAAATTCAGTCAGTCGTCTTCCCCCCCCCAGCTGTTGTTTCCATGGTTAAAGCGGTTGGAGAAAAATAACCACGAAGTTCTTTTTTTAAAGAAACAGACTACAGTGTGAAAAAAGTGAAAAATATTTTCGAGTTTTAATTTTAATTACTAACATCATTCTGTTTTACTTATTTACAGGAACAGTTACTGTTGAGTGTCATACCGGCTTACATCGCTGCGGAAGTGAAAAGAAGCATCATGCTCAAAATGGCTGACGCATGTCAGAGCAATAACACCCAATCCAAGCAACGTTTCCACGAATTATACGTGCAAAGGCATAACAATGTCAGGTAAGTTTTTAATATTCTCGGTATAGATGATCAACAGAACCCCCCCTCGAAAAAAAAAATCTGAAAGTTTTCAGATTTTATATTACGCCCAAAGAGGCTTTTTTTAACGCTTTATGTGTTAACATTATTTATTAGATATCATGTTCTTCGCACGTAAACCATACAAAATTCAATTCAACAACAATATCACAAAATATTTAAAAACAGCATATCTTTAGAATTTCCGGCAGACAGTCTCACGCGATGAAGAAAAAAATTGTTCTCTTTGAAATCGTTGAGTTTTTTAATCAAAAACCCATACATGCTTTACAAATTATGAACTAGATAATAAAGCAAATTTCAAATTCAAAATTTGGGCTTCCAGATGGCGCATATTCTGGTGGAGACGTACGTTATTCAAAATTTGATGTCTATAGGTGCCGTAGTTTTTTCAGAGTGCGCGAAACATACATACATTCACGCAGATTCTTCATTATTTAATTTCTTTAAATATAATACAGGGAGGTAGTATTTGGTGGCAACAATTTGAAAAGTTATTCAATGCAAAATGCCGTTTCGAAACTAATAGCCCTTCTGGGCGAAAGACTGCTGTGCTTCAGAAAAAGTCATGGAGGACATATTTCATACATTATTTTTCATCCTTAAATCGCAACATTAACCTATTGGAAGTGTTTTAAAATGCTTACGATGTTTTGACAAGGAAGTATTTTATTGGATGTATTCAGTGCTTTCATTGCGGCACCTTATATTATACTCATAGAAAAGAGCATAAATTTCAACCCATCGAACATAATACCGGTTTCTACGAGAAAAAATAAAATATTCTACTTTTTTCTTTTAAATTTAAAGGGGCTTTATCCCAGAAGGATTATTATTCTTGGTAACGGCATTTTGCGACAAATCACTATAAACGGCTGTATCATTTTTCATATTAATGTCACCAAATATTATCGACCTCTATTATATTTAAAGAAATTAAATAAAGAAGAATCTGCATGAATGTATGTATATTTCTCGCACTGTGAAAAAAAAACGATACCTAGAGCCATAAAGTTTTGAATAACGTAGTCCTCCATTCTATATGGCCACCTGGAAGCCCGAATCTTGAATTTCGAATTCGTTTATTACCTATTTCATATTTTTTAAAAGTTTTAACGAATATTTTTAGTAAGAAACTCAATGATTTCAAAACGAGCAATGGCAACACGCTGTACGGAATAAAACATTTTTAGCTCCAGCAGGGAGACTGTCTATCGGAAAATTTAAAGATATGCTATTTTAAAATATTTTTGACCCGGGCGTTAGCCCAAATACTCTCGAAACGTATATATGGATCATCCGGTCCTCACCTCAGTGCGAAGTCTCTACTACTTAACACCCAGATAAGTACCTAAGTCGTATACAGACGATTTGGCGCCTGCACGGTATGGTTTTCGAAGCGGGGACCACGTATTCTCAGCGGCCACTTGATTGCTCCGAGTCGAATAAGCCTCATCGCCAGAGTAGTCTGGAAAAAAACACCTCTTTGAGGGTAATTTAAAATCTGAAAAGCTTTCGACTTTTTTTTTGGGGGGGGTACTACAGTCGAATCCCGCTGTAATGAATCCTGCTTATAACAAAACCAGGACAAAACAAACAAATTTTTAGGTCCCGTCCAATTTCGTATACAATTAACTTTATTTTATATTGCTATAGCAAATCTCCAGTTGTATGAAAATCGTATATAGCGAAGTGCATGAATATGTCCTATAGAAATTTCTTCATTTTTTTCGTATTTTTAACAGAATTTCTGCTAAGTTTAACGGAAAAGTTACTAATCTTGAAAAACTTTTAGGATGTTAGGATCCACATTCCAAACTCCATTAACCATAAATACTGAAATAATTTTAATGGACTGCACACTAACAGTAGCATTTACTTTTGCATTTTTCATTCAATTGCAATGTGAGTGCTACGATGCACATAACCTTATAATAATATCGGTACACACCAATGATATTCATAGGGTTTTATTAGTTCCTCTGATATAATTTTCATACTAATCCCAAGTACAGAATTTTACTTTCATTTGCAGTTGTCTGTTTAGGATTGCATAATTAAACATACATTTGTTGTAGACAATGCTTTATGTGTGAATTAAACATTTTTTACAGCACGCGTCCTGCTTTCTGTTATTGCAAGTTCTTTATCGTAATTTATTTCGCATCTAACAAAAAACAAAAACAAAAAATCTGAGGGTTTTCTTTTTTTTTTTTTAGTGATTAACTTTTTATTTTGAACAGGGGGATCCTAGCACATGCATTCTTTAACTTATTCACGAATAAAGCGCTTGCTACGTCCTTACATTCGAACGACCAACCGTGCAGCCGAGGGCGGAATGCTCTTTTTTTTAATCTCACCTTAAAGTACCCAATAACCTGGGGTGCAATTTCCCAAAATGCATTGTATTAATCCATCGTTATAGCGGGCATTCTTGTTTAAAAGGATTCCTATGTAGTTCCTTATCTTTAGGTTAAAGTTGACTTGATATGTACAGAATGGTTCATGAAGCTTCTTTGTTAGGAATTGAAAACGATATCATTTGATACCTTCACAAGTCTTGGTTCGTTGATGGGCGAAGGTAAGAAATTGGTATGAATATCAAATGGGAATTCAGGAGTTTCGTTATTTTAAGCAAACAGGTTTAGGATGGCCTTGGTCTTCCAAGGGTTAATGTGAACTGTATTCCTTAATGTGGATCTAACCATGAATCCAATAGGAGAGCTGCTGAAAAAAATTTCCGCGAAAGCGTTTGCTTTTTAACGAGTGCATCTCTCTCCTTTCATATACATAAAGGTTAGTAACATCCAGTAGCAACTGCGATTACCATTTGAAAGTCATCATTAGCTCGTAAAAGTAAGCATCAATATAACGCATCTTCGTCCGCCCTTTACGCCACCTTCTTTTCTTTCTTCCTCCCCCCCCAGCTCCGAGTAAAATTTGCACTCTTTCTTTTCTTTTGTTAACCGTACTAATGATCTTCGTTTAGAAAAGAGGCAGTTTCTCTCAAGTCATTAAAGAAACTACTCGTAAAGCTAATTTTGCTGGACGTTTAAAATAAAAAAAAAATTGAAAACTCTTAATTGAAAGAATAGAGAATAATAGTCATTCAGCTAGATCTTATTCTGGATGTGTAGTTGTGTCAGGGTGGTTGGTATCTGAAAAAGAAGTTGAGGTCGAGATTCTGATTAGTTTGAAAGTAGTTGAAATTGATAACATTGCGCTGAGGTTGTTCCATTTCTGACTTTCTTCCATTTGTGGACTGTTCTGCTTACTTTATGAGGTATTTTCTCCCTTCTTTCTGCATGCCTTCGTGGTGTAACGGTATCACTCGCGGTGCGTATTCGAGAGGCCCAAGTTCGAGTCCCGGCGAGAGCGTTGCATATTTTTCATGTCTCCTGCTTCAAAATAACCTAATGCCTCTATAACTTAATCTTCAGAAATTCCCAAATCAATCAACAGTTTTTTTCCCTCGAGATTTTCTTTCAAAAATTTTTGGAGAATCTCGAAACGCTAAAAAAATTGGTGCTTACTTATTATTCAGTCGATTGTGAAACTATTGCCAAGCAGCGCGATGCAGCTCGAATTATGGATAAGCGTAACGTCACAACACACTCATAACATATGCGCTTTCTTTTCATGTAACCCAGATTGTCTGTAGATAAGCCACCTTTTACTTTTATGAAGAAGGCTATAAGCTGCTGTTACCGCACTATGTTTTTCTTGTATTTTGGAGAAAAAAAAGGGGGGGAGTTCGAAGACTGTAGTAATACCTTTGTGACTCTACTCGAATTCATTTACAGTTGGTCGAGAGAATTATCGGACAACCTCTCTTATTGCTTTAGTAATGGAACTTTAAAATCTTGCTGCCCTCAGTTTAAACATGTATATAGTATTCTTACTTATTGTGGGAGCATCTGATGAAACAGCTGTCTCTCCTTTTATATATGCTGTTCTGCTTGATAAAACTCACTGAAAACATGAAAAAATATTTTTGGCTTTTAAGCGGAAATTACCTTTTTAAGAACCAGAAACTTAAAAACTTATTTTGAAGTTGCTGTGATAAAAGCCTTAAGAAATGTGTTTTTACAAATTTTTACAAATTGATTTTTTTTCCCAAACCTTAAAAATCGTCTAGGTGTTAGAGCCTTGCAGCAAGACTACCAAATAATGAATTGAGAAATAGCAAGTGAAGCATGTATATTTTTTGTCTGTCAATACATGTTAATTTAAAATGGAAAGTTAAACAAAATCAATAAAAGCTTGGTCTTTGATATTTAATTCAGAAAACAAGAAATTCACGAAATTTTACTGTGGAAAGATGTCTGTTATAATGTAGTTATTTTAGCCCGATATAGATAGAACACACATTTCATAATAATAAATGTATTGGCTGTCGATTAAACGTGTAATACAAATAAACAATGATCCATGTAGGTATTGTACACAAGTTGCAATGACCGAAGTAAATCAAATTATAAGTTTCAAAGCTGCAAGACTTTCCAGCGGTCGGCACATGACTCTCTTTCCCCCGAATCCATGTTTTTAATAGCAACGAGTTTTAAGTAAAGTGATAGTTTACTATATCTAGTGCTTATTGGCATTGAAAACATGTTGCTATATCAAGTATTCGTTGCTCTTGAAGTAATGGAATTGGTTGATCGTTTGCAAATAAAATCCAATATGTTTAGGAAATTTTAAATTGTGATTGTTATTAATATTCGTAAGTCTTAATAATAAATACTACTGGTCTTTTATTAATTCTATTCTTCCATACCTTGGAAAACGATCACTATACGTGCTTATGGACACATCCGTTTTCTTGCTTTCATTCGAAATATCGCATCTATTGTACTATCTTCTGGTCATACAGGGTTTCGAATTCGCCAGTCGATGACTAACAGTCATGAAATCTTTAAAAGTAGTCTATCTTTAGGATTCCAAATAGAGTGTTAAGTGTTGCGACACTTTTTATTTCTCTCTTTGATATATCATTTATATTTGCTACATTATTTCTCTAAAAATAATGCACAGCGAAAACATTCGATGGCAGCATCCCTTTATTTGAAAAGCGATTTGACACAAAAGTGGAACGAGGGTAAAATTGTGGACTAAGTCTAATACATTTAGTTGCTTCATAACGAGAGCTCATTTTCATAATCAACTCATTCTTGCAGCATTTAATGTCATTCCGAGAATATGTTAATTGCTTAGAAATATGTTGCTCTCAATCACATACCTGTTTCAAATTTGAGAAGACTGAGATTATCTAATAATATAGTTTTTCACGAATGTTTGTTCAGAGCTTTAAGTGAAGTACCTCTTCCGGCCCATTTTAAACCAAATCTAATATATTGTTCCCGTGCACATAAAAGTCTTAAATACTAAAATTGAAAACTTTGGATTGCATTTGAATTTATTTTTTTCATTAGAAACTGTAACGAGCTTTAAGTAAAGTACTACTTTGGGTTGTCTAGAAGTAGTACTTTACATGACTTAATACTGTTATGGATTTCCTATACCATTTCTGGTTTTTTTACCTGTACCACTTCTGGCTTACCCGATATCTAATCAGTTCTTTATATTAATGTAGAAAGCTTAAAAAGTCAAAATGAAAATTTTTGGAAGTTTCATAGAGAGATAAAAAATGTTTGACATCATATCAGCGAATATTTAAATTCTAAGAAATCTACTATTTTAAAAAATCTATCTGCTTTCGCTGCCAGCTGCCTAAAATATTTATTGAGTAAAAACGGAAAAAATATATAATGATTTTGATGCATTCAGGCAATGTAATTTCAGTGGTAAATGGTAATAATTGAAATTAATTTGCCTTTATTGTTTTTAAATCGCTCAGCTTTCTAATTAACAACAGAATAAATTTGAAAAAAAATTAAATATCTTATGCTTTGCCGAAAGATAACATGCTGTCACGTGGAAGATAAAAATATTTTGTTTCTGGCAGTAGCAACATATTTCTTTCGGATGATTGAGTTTGTTGATTAAGTTCAAAAGGTCAATTTACTGCCAAGAAAACGTTTTTATATTTGAGTGTTAAAAGAAGCTTTTATACTGCTGAATGTTTAATCAAAAGTTCCTTAAATTCGCACAGAATAAAAGATAAATGAAAAACTAAATTCGGAATTGAAGATTCTGATTTGGAGGTTCATATGTTCGGGTGGAGGTCTATATGTATTAAAATTGTTGTGCTCTGGGCGCCCTCCTTTTACATATATATACATGCTTCATTCTTTTTAAGTAGAGATAAATATAGCTAATTACACTAATTAAACGCTTTTTTCGATTTTGTAGTTCTTAGCTCCTCATTCTTATTTTGGAATTTCATAGGGATAATATTTGTTGCAAATGATGCCCTGCTAACTTCCTTTTGCTAAACAAACTGATTCTTCTAGATATAATACATCTCTTATCTTAAAATTTTCGAAATTGATATATGTATTTTTATACTATTACTAGCGGAAGTACTCGCTGATGCCAGTTAAGTTAGATTGAGAGTAAGGCATCTTAAGAATGATACTGCTGTAATCCTTCTCTAATAAAGATGCAAAAAATGCGATTCATAGTCATACATTTTTCAGTCTGATACGATATGGAACCCACATAAAAAATCTCGATAAAAATGTAAGCTAATTCTCTCTTATTATATCAGCAATAATGTCACGCAGTTGTTAACGATTTTCGCCTTTCTAATCAAGTGGTCCTAAAAGCTCAATCCAATATTTCACCTATATTCAATTTTAGTCGATTAAATGGGGTAGAAAAGTTATCATAATTGATCAGAAATCAACAAGTCGAACAAACAAACAGACATATTCTTCTTTATATGCATAGATTTTGTAAAATTTACAAATTTTTGATTAACGATTAATTTTACAAATTTTTGATAATTCTGCAATTTGAAAGCGAGCACTGGCAACACTTTTCAAAATAAAGCATTTTTATACCCAACGCGCGACACTGTTGCCACTCGAAAAAATGAGTGCGAAAATGAGGGCATTTCAGAGTTTTTAATTAATATTTCAGGTGATTAAAGCGGTACGACGATGAGAATAGCCGAAATGGCGTCCCACGAATTTTTAGATTCTGGAATAATGTATTGAATGTTTGGCAATGCTATTTTTATTTCATCGTAAAACTTCGAAATTTTTTATTAAGAAACTCTAGGATTTGAAAGTGAGTAGTGGCAAAAACTTTCGAAATAAAGCAGATTTTCATCTCCAGCTTGCGAAACTATTACCACTTGGAAAAATGACGGCGAAATTATATTTTTTTCGAGTGTTTAATTATTATCTCTGATTTTAGCTATATTTTTTGGAAAAAATTGGACGTCGACCTTTTGCAGAACCCAGAAAAGGATTGTAGTAAGTTTGCTGACGATAGCTATAGTAGTGACTGAGTTATTAGAGGACAACCAAACACACAGACTTTCTTCTTTATATATGTAGATTGCAAAGAGAAAAACTAATGTCATTCTACAGAGGATTAGGAGATTTTTAGAACGATTTTGGGCCGTTTAATTAATGTGTAAAATATAAAGAATATCACATTTAAAGTTCTATTTGGTAGCCTTTTTCTAGGCTATAGTTCTGCTTCATTATTTCTATGACAGAAGGGCTTTTCGTAAAATTTCCTCTTCTTTCAAAGTCCATTCATCTTGGCAGGTTTGCGCTTAGAAAGAGCTTCTTTCGAGAGTCCACAAGTACAACAGTCCAGAGGTGAAACGTCAGAAAACTTCGCAGGAATACATTGAAATTGTGTATATGCAATACCTGTATCAGTCATCATTTTTTCAAGGAAGTAGTCACACCTTTCGAAGTATGACTTCTTGATTTGACTTGACGAAGTTCCAACTCTTTAGAAGTCATGGGGATAAAGAAATGGAATTTATTTATAGTACTTTGAGTTGATTTTAATATTTTGTTCTCTTTGTTATCAGTAATAAATAGGTAAGCGATTCTCAACGGTGATACGCGTACCACTGGCGGTACGCGAGCGAAAGATAGGTGGTACGCAAAGAAAAAAATACTTTTAATTCTTTCAAACTACTTTTCCATTCTATTACCAATTTATGCACTTCGCATAGTACATCTGTACCTTTCTTTGCTGAACATGCTGGATTTTATAAGTAAATAAACCTTTTTTTTTCTTCTTTCTTTTTGTTGTAGTCGTTTATGTAAAACCATGCTTCATACAAGGTTACAATATATTTCTATTTATCTCCCGCTAACTAGTTTTCATACAGGGTTCTGCAAATTGTTCTGCGTCGAGCCACATGCCTCGGCAAAAGTTGGAGAACATTGTGATTTTTAACTTTTTAAATTGTAAATCTGTTACTTCTGCTATTCCCCATAAAATTCAATTAGATCCTACAATAAACCTGGCGAATTCTCGCACAGGCGTGAATAAATTACCAACACAGAAGAAGGGTGAAAAGTAACCTTTTATTAATTCAAAGCTTAACAGAAAGTCACGATCTTCGTGCGTTACAAACACCGTCAACTTGTGGTGAGAACTTTAATGCAGAATACAATTCAAAGTCGAATCTAAAATAGAATAGTGCTGGATTAGCACGTTAATTTACACCTAACAGGTTGACTCACAGAAACCTAACAGGTGTGATGATGATCCGAAATGGTCAAAAGGCTACTAGCTTAACAGCGAGATAACAACGAAATGTGCGCTGGCTAGCGAAACACGCTCTGATTAAACTTAGAGATTTACCCTTTCAAATGTTTACTTAACTTTAAATTTACATCCTGGCGAGAAAATACAAAGGGAAGTTGAGAGGTTAAAGAAAGGTATCAAACTTAAAATAAATTTGCTATGAAAAATAAGGGAGACCCTACAAATCTTGGTTTATTATTTTATATATTCTTGCTGCAGATGTATTTAAAGACTTTGCAATCTATTTTTGCATCGGCGTATTTCCTGTTTAATGTTTTACCTTACAAACATGAGAAAAATTACGTATCTTTTCCTTCATTCGTTTGGAAATTTCGTTCTTTCCGTGCATAAATAATGGTGGACAAGTTTTCCCTTTCCGATAAATAATACTGCTCATTTTGCATTCAACAATTTTTATACCCTGTATTTTATATTTATTTTACATTTTTTAGCGATAAAATAGGAATATTTCTCTTCGGAACGCGCAAAAGCATATATTTCTATCCACAGCTTGATGCGACATTTTGAAAGACGAAAAATTTCAAAGTAGCAGATGATATTTCTCATTTCAAATAATAAGCTGTTACCAAAATGTTTATTCCTATACAATATTTTAAAAATTCTTCATGGAAATTCTAAAAATGTGCAAACACCCTCTGTAAAGTAAACAAAATCTCTGTGTTCCAAATTAGTGAAACTTTTTTTCAACCATTTCAGATATTGTCCTTTTTTGCGGTTATCGGAGAAACTCCCTTCTATGGTCATTTATCGATTACGATTTAGTTCTTGAATTCGCTGCAGACGATCATTAGTGTAAAACGTAAGAAAGCTTCATATTCACTTCCTGAAACTGCAATTAAAGAGCTGAGGTCTTTTATGATGCATCCGCAGTAGAATAAAAGATGAAGCAAGGCTTTTGCTGAAAAAAAATAATGTATTTCCTAAATTCGAGTATATTTTAAAGCGGCAACAGTTATTCTTTTTGCCTGGGAAGATCATTAAAGATTTGTTCAGGTCATTTCGTTGTCTACGCAAGAACACATCTTTAATGATTTGGAGCTGGTAACGGTGGCCAATTAAATAACCGTACATGATAAACAGCTGTAGTTATGTCAACATATATGGATCGATATGTTGTTGTGAATACTTGAACTGATGACGGCAGCCAAAATGAGATTTAGAAAGGTCTTCTTTTGTTGTCTCTGTCCTATATTCATTTTGTATGTTTATAATATTTACGTGATTGGCGAATTGAATATGTCAGAGGCCTACCATAATAACACACTTATTGTTGTTAGTAATATTGTATAGAAGGCTTAAGAAATCCATCGATTATCTGATGCTTTTTAAAGAAATAATGGAAAGTCGATTTTATTTTAATTACATAATATACTTTATAAGCTCCTTGCAGGCCTTTTTCTTTTTTTTATATCCCTTCATCGTAGACAAACGGTGGCGAACATTTGTTTTCAAGTTTTATTTGAAATATCAGTTACTAAATATCAGCTAATTTTTTTTCACGTATACCATGAATAGCCTTTTTTAAAACTGTTTGCTTTCGAAAAAGTTTTTCAAAGTGTTTTTGGAGGGGAAAAAATCAAAACGTTCTCAAAATGAGCTCTTGTAAGTATTCGAACAATGAAAGAATAATTTATATTTAACAAAACCTGAAAATAAAGCGACATTCATAATTTCGTTGGATATCTTTTAGCTAAAATTACGCATTTCAAATGCTTTTTCAGCGATTTAACTCAATTTTTCGGATAAAAATGTTCCATTCGTTCCATTCATCCTGAACAATTGCCTTCAACACAGCTTTTGGAGGACTATCATATTCATTTACTCCGACTCACTTTGTAGAATCGTTATGTTTCTTTTGGATGCTAGAGAAATGTAAAATGAGTAGTGCCTTTGCGGGACTCGAACATGGACCTCTCGAATACGCGCCGTGTGTGCTACCGTTACACCAAGAGATATGCTGGGAGGAGGGAGAAAATACCTTATACCTTCAAGCATGCTCCATAGGGTTTAAGTGTGGAGAATATGGAGGAGGTTTGACAATTTCGGAATAAGTTGTAAAATAAACAAAAGCGAGCATTTAGGGCTATACGTTTAGAATCATTATACTAATAAAACTTGAACATATTTTGCATTCAGAATTTTCTTGCAGATACTTTCAAGCTTTCATTAATAATATTTACTTATTTATACCAGGGGTTCTCAAAGCGTGAGCCGCAGCGCCTTGGGACGCCGTGAAGAATAAACAGGGTCGCCGCGAGACGCTCCTGTTTATTCTTTTACGCAATCCAAATTACAACCCTGCTATATTACTACCGTTCACGATGGCTTTCGTGTGGAAATGTCTTATACCGTGCATTCGTGCTACATCAAGAAATTCATACTTTTCTGCAGCTGGAAAGACATGCAAACTCTAGATACTTTCAGAATCCTACTCTTTACTAAAGCTGTCATATTTGTGCGATATATTTGACAAACTGAATGCCTTAAATGTATCTCCACAAAGCAATAATATGCGCATCTTGAAACTATTGGAGAAGATTGCGGCGTTTAGAAGAAAACTGCAGCTGTGGACAAGAAAATTAATGAGGATGGCGGTCATGATTGTTTCCTCGAATTGCATAAATACAAGTCCTTTAATGAGCTCCTTGTCTATCAAATTTGCTGTCTCTTTTCATGGAGTATGTACCTTTTGAAGCTCACTGAATAGTTTGCAAAATACTTTGCGGGAGCAAATATCGAGAAATATTCGCGGGTCCAATATCCTTTCCATGCTCAATCTCCACCAGAATTCACTTCACAAGAAGAAGAGGGTCTCATTGAAATCTCTTGCGACAACAGCCTTAAAAACAAATTCGCTTGTTCCGATTTGGTGGAGTGTTGAATAATCATCAAAAATGAATATCCAACTCTAATTTCAAAAGCTTTAAGGAATCTCATTCCTTTTGCAACATCATATTTATGCGAAACTGGATTTTCAGCTGTAGATCTAATAAAGAGCAAATATCGTTCAAAGATCAACGTGGAGCAAGAAATGAGAATGCCAGTGTCAAATCTTGCACCTCGTTTTGAAAACCTTTGTGGAGAGCTGCAAGCTCACCCGTTCAATTGATTTTTTCCTATTTTTCTTTAATTAACCTTTAATTTAATATTCTTGTGTATCAATTCAATATATACCTATATGAGCCTCAGATTGTGGTTGTTTTCATTTCTGTGCCTGGTCACTAGTACCAAGATACAGCCGTATTTAATGAGTTGTGATTTGCTATGACACTTTGCAGTAAGGAAGTTCTGAAGCACAAACCTCGAACAACACTTCGTTAAACACGACTAGGGCGCCGTGACGAAATACTAAACCTGTAAGTGGGCCGCCAACTGAAAATGCTTGTGAACCCCTGATTTATATTAATCCAATAAACATTCACTTCTTATTCCAAACGCAACAAGGCATATCCAAAGCAATATGCCTCTATCCCCGTAATAGAAAACGGGTTTTTCGAATTCAGCTCTTAATTCTACTTTTCACATATTAATTTGTTTGCCGGACCCAAATATATTAAATCTTGACTTTTTTCCAAATATAACATGGATCTAATATGATAAAACTTTGTTTCTATAGATTTTGCAAACGCCAGATATGTTTTCATTCTTTTTCTATTGACCAAAAATTTCCATCGTGCTGTTTGCCCATTATATCCATGCAAATGAGTCCGCTAAAACTTTAGGATTAGTTTTTATTGCAAGTCGTTCTTTTAAATCTACTGAATGTTTTGTATATTAATTTTTGGCTATTTTTTAATTTTTGATACAGTAAATCTCTATTCTTTTGTGTTAGCTTGGAATGTGGTCAGCGCATTTTCAAAAGCTCCAAGCAGTTTCTATCGTTTCAATACACCAAAGATAATTGAACGCTTTGCATCTAGAACTTTTGTTTTGCATATTTGGAATACTATTACCATTTCTAAAAAGATGAATTATTAAATGTCTAACAGAGCTCAACATTAATAAATAGTATCTTACCACTTTGAATTCAGATATGGAACTGTTAGTAAATAAGCAATAATTTTAAAATTCAGACGATAATTCCTGTAGTTTACTTTTGTTTAAAACAAAAAATATGTCAAGAAAGATCATTTTCCACCGAAACATCTCGATAAAGCATTCGAATGTACGAATTATTATGCGAGTTACCTGTCAGGTTTGAATAATTATTTTACTGAAAGGTATATTTTGAGGATATTTATTTACAGCTAGCAAAGAATAAAATAGAGAAAAAATAATATATTAGTGAAAAGTTTGAAGTATATATTTCAACAACTATGCAAATAAGTTTTAAAAGTACAGGTGTCCGAGAAGAAATTTGAGCCAATGTAAAATACGCTTTACATAAACGTGCTTTTCTTCCTTCTATCCTGTGTTTATTTTTGATTTTTGCAATACCACAAATTTTACATACACTCGAAAACATAACAATGAGTGCATAACAATGCACTTATTGATATTACCAGTATTATGTAGACTATCTAATAAATCTGACTTTTTAAAGAAATTATGAAAAGTCTGTCTTGTTTTAATAAGTTATAAACTTTGTAACGTCTTTACTCGTTCTTTATTTTCGCAGTCGTTGGTCGTGGATATACACAGTCCAGTCACATTAATGTGACCACCACGTACTTTCCATGTCAGAGTTAAATAACCAATCACAGAAGGCAGGTGGCAGCACAGTGCAGTTGAGCGTATATAAAGGGTGTGTGAGGGCTTCGGAAAACATTTCAATCGTTGGCGTAATGCAGAAACGAAGCGATTTATCCGGCTTCCAAAAGGGCATGATCATTGGCTTTCGGGCCAAGGGTGGAAGCATTTCCGAAACGGCTGAGTTTGTGAACTGTTCGCGTGCCGCCGTGGTAAAAGTGTACCGTGCATGGCAAAATGGGACTGTCCAAAATCAGCGACGTGGCAAATGTGGTGCACCACGGGCCATAGATGACAGAGGCGAACGACGGTTGCGGAGATGCGTTCGGGCAGATAGACGGGCTACCGTTGAGCAACTGACCACCAAAATGAACCAAGGGGCTACCAAAAGTGTCTCCCAAAGTACTATTCAGCGAACATTGCTGCGTCTGGGCCTCCGAAGCAGACGCCTGGTTCGTGCACCTATGCTGACTGCTGTTCATCGACGGCGAAGGCTAGAATTTGCACGCCAGTACAGCAGCTGGACGTCCACTGAGTGGCGACAGGTTGCGTTTTCGGATGAATCGCGTTTTATGCTCCATCGGACAGATGGACGTTGGCGTATAAGGCGTGAAACCTCTGAAAGGAACCACCCTGCAACCATTGCCGGAACGGTCCAAGCTGGAGGCGGGAGCATTATGGTCTGGGGAATGTTTTCCTGGCATTCTCTAGGTTCACTGATCATTGTGGAAGGCACAATGGATCAATACAAGTACGCATCTGTCCTTGCGGACCATGTTCACCCCTACATGCGCATTGTTTTTCCTCAGGATGATGGCATCTTCCAGCAGGACAATGCGAGGTGCCATACAGCTGCCAGTGTACGTGCGTGGTTCGAAGAGCACCAGGATGAGTTTACCGTCCTCCCCTGGCCAGCAAACTCACCTGACTTAAACCCAATCGAGCATCTGTGGGACCATCTCGATCGAGTTGTTCGCGCCATGGATCCTCAACCGCGTAATCTAACGCAGCTGGCCACGGCATTAGAGTCGGCATGGCTCAACATCCCAGAGAACAGCTTCAGGGACCTACGTGACTCTCTTCCTGCACGTCTCGCAGCAGTCCGCTCTGCGAAAGGTGGTTATTCTGGCTTTTGACAGATGGTCACATTAATGTGACTGGACTGTGTATATTTCCTATTACAGAAATATTTTAAGTGACTCAAAGATTGACATTTTTAAATTTAAAGAAATTGCTTTTGTATAAATCACTAAATCTGATTGTTTACACTTTTGTTGTTCTTCAGTTACGTTTAGGAAAATTCGTAAAATTTGATAATTTATTCTTTCACTACCAAATAATTATGTGAACATGCGTTTAAAACTTTTAAAGACTAAAAACACAAGTCTGCGAAGTTACCATCATGCGATGGTTTTGTACGAGCTCTATTTTTGCTCCAATATTTTGTATAACGATGTCTTAAAGCTGTGATGTATTTCCCTGCTTTCTTTTCTCCCTCGATATGTTGTACGTCAATGTTTTTCTCTCGCGTTGTTTTCTCTGCTACGTTTTCATGCGCGATGTTTTCAGTGGAAACTTTCAATTTAAGTTGCTCTTGTATTAATTTGCGTAGGAAAGTAGTACTATAATAACTTTGTATGTCTGAATATATGTTATGAAGTTAACTTTAAGTGTGATAAATATAATTAAGCTCAAAGCGGAGACGCATATTTTCTTTTTATTATTCTTTTATGTTCCAATTTATTTTGCATAAACAATTGCATCTGTCATGCTTGAGCCATTCCTCTTATGGTTAGAAGAAATGAGTTATACTTTTATAAATGGATTTAAGCTAGCTACAGATGCAAGGTAGATAATTTTACTGAATTACTAATGATTACTGCTGTCTATGTTGATTAGCGTTTCAAAAACCTTTAGTTTCTCATTTTGTGTACTGAAATTACGAAGAAACTGTACGACAGGAAGCAGGAGAAATTTCTAGGAAGGGTTATTTATATTGTAAATGTAGCACAAAAATCTGATGTGAACATTACATTACTTCCTTCTGCGGCCTATTAATTTATATATATATATTTCTATTACACTCCATTTAAACTTAGGTCCTCGAATTTCATTGGAGACATATATCTCATTCAAGTAATTCAGTTCTCATTTCGCGCAAGGTATAAATATACAATACATAAACATCTTCATTAAAAATTGAAAAATATACAAAAACACCAAATGTAGTTAAAACAGTTAAAAAATAATTTTTAGAATTAAAATCGGAATTCATATGCAAAAACAAGTCATTCGGCCACCGGGCCAGAAGGTGGATTTTCCGGTGCTCAAAACTGAAAGTTAACTTTTGGTCACACTCGGCAAAAAAAACACTGAAGGCGCAGGAACTGACTTAATTCACTATTCTGCTAAGTTTAAAATGTAAACAAATAGCTGCTCGCTTACGCTTATCCGCACTTAAACAGCTTTTAAACTGTTGATAATTCTACAACTATCGCGCGCAGATTAACTAAAAGCATAAAACCCTTCACGGAAACATAAGAACAACATAATTCAATAACTTTTAAAGCAAAAAGCACAATTTATACCGGGCCAGAAGGTGGATTTTCCGGTGCTCAAAACTGAAAGTTAACTTTTGGTCACACTCGGCAAAAAAAACACTGAAGGCGCAGGAACTGACTTAATTCACTATTCTGCTAAGTTTAAAATGTAAACAAATAGCTGCTCGCTTACGCTTATCCGCACTTAAACAGCTTTTAAACTGTTGATAATTCTACAACTATCGCGCGCAGATTAACTAAAAGCATAAAACCCTTCACGGAAACATAAGAACAACATAATTCAATAACTTTTAAAGCAAAAAATGCACAATTTACCAACATATAAGAATAAAAAAACTGTGCTCACCGAGCGGAATAAAAGAATGAATATATATATATATATATATATAATACTTGTGGCGCAGCCGATTGCTACCAAAAAGAAAGTTCACAACTACATGTTACATCAGTCCCATAAACAAAATTTCCACCTTCTGAGGCTACTCGTTTTTGAGTTATGAGAGATACGTACGTACGTACACTGGTGTCCAAAAGTTAAGCATAAATTGTGAAATGCGAAAAAACATGGAATAAATATTCGTAAAATTATTCCAAATTTCTTGCGAATATTAATTGAGTGAAGAAGAAACATTGGGTTTATGCAAAACCTTTCAGTCGACTAGGTCCTGCGCGAAACACTTGAGCATGTCGGAACGCAGAGAAACCGATTCACGCAGCACAGGCAGTTCAGACAAGTTTCAGACAACTGCTGTGCGAAAGAACATTGTTAACCGTCAAACAAGGTGAATGATGGCACAAAGACGCCAATTGAAGATGTTTGCGAAAGGAAGAATCGTTGGAATGCTGGAATCCGGACGATCACAAACCTTCTGAATGTGAACCAGTCTGTGATCTTAAGACTGTGGCAGAGTTTTCAAAGAATGGAAGATGTTACCTGACGACCAGTATCAGGTCGACCAAGAGTCACAACCCCTCACCAAGACCGATACCTGGTAACAAGTGCGCGACGCCAGAGGGGCAGTACTGCCAGAGCACTGGGTTCGGCGCTCACAGTCGCCACAGGAATACGAATTTCGAGACAAACTGTTTACAGGAGACTCAATCATGCTGGCCATGTATGCCAGAAGACCAGCAGTTTGCATTCCCCTCACGTCTGCGCAGAAACGCGCTCGTTTGAACTGGAGTTTGAAACATCAACATTGGAGTGTCGGAGAGTGGGCCAATGTGATGTTCAGTCACGAGTCCCGGTTTAGTCTGAGTACTGATTCTCGTCGGGTAACGATATGGAGAGAAGGTGTAACACGTTTTGAACCAAGAAACATATCAGAAAGACATCATTTTCCATCAAGGGGAGTAATGGTATGGGCAGGCATCATGATGGACGGCCGCACAGACCTCCATTTCTTTGACACGGTGTCTGTGACTGGTCAAAGATACAGAGACGAAGTTCTTGAGCCTTATGTTCGCTTGTTTCGAGGTGCTGTCGGTCCTGACTTCATATTCATGGATGATAATGCGCCATGTCACCGAGCGGTGCTGGTTGATGACTTCCTTGAAACTGAAAACATCCAGCGCATGTCGTGGCCTGCGAACTCCCTTAATTTAAATCCTATCGAGCATGTATGGGATATGCTCGGGAGACAAATTGCAGCCCTTTCGCACTCACCAAGCTCCGTTACAGAACTGAAGAGAACACTCCAAGAAGCTTGGAACTGTTTGAGCGCACAACTCATTCATCATAGTAAGTATGGTAAATCGCTGTGCAGCGTGCTTGGCTGTCAGAGGTGACCACACGCCTTATTAAACTGCAGCATCAGTAATTTATTTAATGTTTTCTTTCATTTTTTCTTTAAAGTGTGAATCCTTGCTATTCTCATTTTTCTTTCAAGCTGCTACTTTGGATAATAAAATTAATTATTATCGTTCTTTTGATTTGCTTCCTTATTTTATAACCATTTTACACTCGCCTATCACGTTTCTCGCCATTCTGATTTACAGTTCCTTCTTTATTCACATAATTATCAATTATGCTTAACTTTTGGACACCAGTGTACATACTTCACGAAAAATCTCGTCTGAAGCCAGTTTAAATCGATTTTTAATCCATGTTGGGAAAAAGGGACTTTATTCTGTACGTACCTAGAGATCTCACGCAAAAGCATCGTTCAGATGGATTCGAGAGAGGTCAAAATGGATATTTGCTGAAATATGATACCCGACTTTTTCGTAATTACACTTCCTCTACTTCGTACAAGGAAGTAAAAAGGATAGAAATACTTGTAGCGTAGAGACACTTCGGAAACTTTACAGATTTCCAGTTTTTATTGCTTTTTAAATACACGTTTTTCAGCTTTCAGTTCATGTAATTATAAGTTCTAGTTATGTACAATGTTTTAGATCATTCTGCAGTTAAAATTCAGTTAAGGTAAAGCTTTGGATTAAAGGAGCGACTGGGGGTCCATAGCATAATATGCATTGACAATTGATCGGCATAATGAAGATCCCAATGATCACAAAAAGTGTATTAATAAAACTGATAATTAATTCTTTAGTGATATTGCTGTAAGTCAAAGTTGCTGTAAGGTCTTGTTCAAAATACAATGGGAAGCAAAGCTTTGAAGTCGAACAGTTATCCAAGAGAAATATCCCCAAATTAAAATTGTTCCCAAATCAACATGATATATTTTTCTTAGTGGAAGCAGACTTAACTCAAATTAATAGCATACTACGGAAAAAAAATCTTATTTGACTATATGACTTCCTTGTGCGCATATTAAATTATGCACACTTTTGGCTGCCTCTCATTTAAACTTATTTTCTTGAATTATTCTAACTTAATTAATCTGTCTGTCAAGGCAAATCGAAAGTGACATCAAAAATTGCAAATTTTGAAGTTAAATTGCCCGGTCAATTTTTGACATACGGGAGTCAAACTTAATATGATTTTATTCTTTCATAACGAGTATTACAACTTTCCCAAAGATAAGCATAGGAGCCGGGTGACCGCATTAAAAGCGAGTTTTGGTTATTTGAAAAACAAAATTCGACATTGCCAAAACATGAATATTTTTCTTCGTTTAAAACACTTCTGTATTTCGATACATATGACTGTGAACGACAATTGCGGAAATAAATTTTGGGTAAGGACCTTTAAGCCGGGTGAGGGGAAAGGATCTTTCTCTCTCTATATATATTTGCTACTGTCATTTGCAATAAAAAAGGAAAGTGCATGACTAGATGTTATGGCAGTCCTACATACAAAATTTCTACGTTCTCTGATTAATCGTTTCAAATAATTTCAAAACAAGATAACCGGTTATGTAGTGATAATACGTTTTATCACTATATTACGTGTCAGTTTGTTTTTCTAAGGAATTTGAAATAAATAGCTTTAAAAATAAAATAGAGGAAATAGGCAGCAAACCCAGAAGCTTATAACTGTAATCATAGAAATAGTAAGGTATTGGAATAATTATGTGTCTGACTCATACGCAGTTTTGAAATAGAATGGGATAAATATAAAACAAAATCTATGACAAGAATGCTAAGAGAATATTACTAAAACGAACAAAAAAACTTTACAAAGTTTATTGATTACTAAGCAAGCAGAAGCTTACAAAATACAATAAAATAACTCCTTAGAAAATCAAGAATCACTTTTCGGAAGAAATTCTATCCACAGTGGTTGTTTTTGGATACTTATAGTTTTGAAATTTATTTGCATAGATGTACTAAATATTGAAACATGCGTAGACTCGATGTTTTCTAATACAGGCTGCCCGTCTAGCCCGCCCAAACTCGGCACGGCCAGATTCCTGACATGCAATACATAAAAAGTGATAAATGTCTGCACCTGAACAATTCATAGTTTTTGAGATAAATGTGGAAGAAAATTATTACATGATGTCTGATGCAGAACGTCGATATTGCATATGTTTACATAAAAATAAATCTATCGGACAGAAGGGCTGACTGCACATTTTTCAACACATGGTCTCCCCCAAAGTACACGCATCATGAAGACGAGCAACTGAATCACTTTCTATAGTAACTAGATTTTGATTGACCAATTCCTTCAGATGGCTTCATGGAAAGAAATTCAAAGGTGTCAGATCTGGCAATCTTGGTGGCCATAAAGCCGAATTCCCACGTCCATCCCAGCTGTCTGAGCATTCCATACCCGGCTAATGGCATACAGGAGCGCTGAAATGCGCTGGAGCTGCACCATGCTGGAACCATAGGCGATGTGAGGAATATAACTTTATATATTTTTTTCGCATTTATCTCGAAAGCTATGTCTTGTACAGGTACTGTTCTTTAAACATTCTTAACATATTCCAAGCGAGGAATCTGGCTGTGCAGAGTTTGAGTGGTCTTAATGGGACACCCTGTATATTATTTATTCTTTAGTTTAAGCCTTGCTTGTTATAAAATAAATGTCAGCAAAACTTTCCTTATAATAAAATAATTTATTCAAAAAGTGTTAATAAATAGCTCAAATATTGATTCGGACACTCAAAGTTTGCTTGAAATGTTTTGGCAGATATATTTCTTCTTATAGTGTTTTAATTGAAAGAATTATTGTCTACATTTGGTAATTATTATTTATTTAGGAAAATATATCAGCAGTTCTATATTTGAAGTCAACGTGGTAAAATGATACGAATGAACAACAAGTTCTGTTACGAATTCAACTAACTTCTCTTTTTTAAAAAATGCCAAAAATATTTGCAATATACCAAAAATAATTGATGTATAACGTTTAACTATTTTTGGTGTTACAAAACAATGGAAATTTCTTGGAGCTGTTGAAAATTCACAGAACTCCGGACCGCATTCCGAGCTAATACTAAGGAGTCAGAAATTTATGCTAAGGAAAAAAAAGCGCATTAAAACATTTTACAGTAACATTTAACCCTGAAACTCTAAGAAGAATCATTAGAGCACACTAGAAGACCAGCAAGAAAGAAATTCTTCGTCAACAAAGAAACAAGGAAAGCATGCCTGGCGTTCACTCATTCTATAGCAAACAAAAATGCATCTTATTAAAATAATGTTATATTTGCAAATGAGTCACCATTTAATACATTTACGTCCGATGGACGAATTGCTGTGTGGCGAAAGTCGAATAAAAAAATTCAATTCTAAAATTTAATGTGTACTTTTAAGCATGTGAATGGAGGTATAATGGTTTGGAGATGTTTCGCTGATTGTGAGATGGGAAATATATATATATTATGGAAAATAATATGGATAAATATATAAATATTTTTAATTAAAACCTGAAAGCATGTTATACATCTACCTGAGGTTGTCAAAACAGTTTCATGTTCAGGGTACTTAAATTCTATCGAGCACGTATGGAGTGAGTTGGTGAAACAATACGGAAACATGACATTTCTTCAAAAGCTCTACCAAACGCAATTCTGACAGAGGAATAGTACAAAACAAAACATCCTTACAAGAGAAAAAATAAATGAATCTACGTCAAAGTATGATTTTAGCTGAAAACTGTCTGATAAAATATTGAAAAACTTGTTATTTTCGTATTTTTATTGAATATAAATTGTTTGTTCAAACAGTCGGAATAGTTATGCGAGTTCATTTTCAGAACATTTTGAATAATCCCCCCCCCAAAAAATTGCTTTGAATAACTTTTCCAAAACACGCAGGTATTAAAAATGGCGATCAATATTATATGTGGAAAACATTTTCTCTAGTATTTAGTAACTGATATTTGAAAATAAAACTGGAAAACACAAGGGTTGAAAACAAATGTGAGCCACTGTAGAAAACAAAAGCTATTAAAAGAACGGTAACGGAATATTACTAAAAGAAAACTTATTTTTACAAAGTTGACCAAACAAAGATTCCAAAATTTAAAAAAAACTAACATTATTAAAACATTCAAGAATAACATTTTAGAATCAAATCTATTTATATTGCACGTGTACGTAACTCGAGTTGTAGTTATTAATCTTTTTTTCCCAATCCCACGGTTAAGTTTTTGAAACTTTTTATAAATAACTTGAAGAGTATTGAAGTCGGATTAAAACTTTGAACATTTTATAAATAAGTAAAGTTGATGCTTAAACAAGAACTTGAATTTTATATAAATAAATGACATTGGTACTGAGATGAAACTATTTTTTTAATTTAACACAGTCTTCTTCTTTTAGTTTAAAAAAAAATCTGAAAGATTTCAAATTTTAACGATCGAACAGAAGGATTTGTTATAGTTTACACACTTGCTGAGATCGCAGTATACACAGTCTGCTTTTGCACTCATTCTTGATAACCAATTTTTTTTTTCTTTTTAGCTTTATAATTAAACATAATTTTCTTGGCGCTTACATCACGTAAATTTCAACAACAAAATCATAAAATTTTTAAAAGCTGCATAGCAGCATATATTTAGAATTTTTCCGAAGCAGTGCTAAGCTTTGCCACACATATTTACAGTTTTTTCAGTTTTTTCTCTACTTAGGACATCAATATTCAATTTTCTTAGTAAAGCGACTAACAAAAAACTTTTTTTGTATATTTATCATTAACTTTTTCTGTCTTAACTTTATTTATTAAATATCATGTTCTTCTCACTTATGCCACATAAAATCCCCAAATATTTAAAAACAGCATATATTTAAAATTCCCGATAGAGAGTTATAAGTTACAAATATTTTCGATAGAATGTTATACATATTTTTATATTCGCTACATTATTTCTTAAAAACTAGTCGCTTAAATAGTTATCATAAAGAAGAAAACAGAACATTCGTACACGAGAAAAATTTGTTGAATCCATGTCAAAGTATGATTTTAGCTAAAACTGTCCAACAAAACATTGAATAACTTGTTATTTTCGTGTTTTTATTGAATATAAAATGTTTGATTGTAAAATGATTGTAAAGAAAGCTGGATCATTTCATGAGAATATTTAATATTTCTTATTTGATATCTCATAATTTTAATACATGTTTATTTAAATAAGAAAAAACATTCTTAAAAACTATGCTTATTGCTTTTAAATCACGCAGTTTTTTATTCGATAACCTTCCAGGTCAAATTTGAAAGTATCTTAGGTTTACTGAATGACACACGCTGGTAACTGGTAGATAAAAGTATTTTATTTCCTGCCGCAGAAACTCAGAGCCAGTTTTATAAAAACTGAAAGATCTTATATTTTCCCGAATGGCAACAGTCTAGCGCGCTGGAGATAACAGTATCTTATTCTGTACAATGATGTCACTGCTTGCTTTCAAATACAGTTGTTAATCAAAACTTCACTGAAGTTTTTCAAAATATGAAATAAAAAAAATAAAACAAATTTGAAACTCAAAATTCGGGTTTCCAGGCTCATATGTTGAAAAGGACTACATTATTCAATATTTAATGGCTCTAGGTCCCGTCGTTTCAAAAATGCGAAGAACATTCTGCATAAAATAAGATTCTTTGTCATTTAATTTTTTAAAAAATAGTACAGGGCGATAATGTTTGGTGGCAACAGCTTGAAAAGGGATATGCCGTTTTATATTAAACTAAGGCAAAATCTCATTTCAAGAATAATGGTCCCTTTTAGTCTTAAAAAAAGAGAAATGATTTCTTTTCAAGTGTAATAAGTTCAAGAATTAATAAAATAAAGAATCAAACAAAATTTTCAGACATGGAAAGTTTAAAAATAAACGACGCTATATAATATACGAATTTAATGAATTTTTGATTAAGGAACTTAGTGAGTTAAAATTGAGCAGTAGTAACATAGCTCCAAATAAAACAGTCCTCCTGTACATCAGACTGTTGCCATTCGACAAAATATAAGATTCAAATATAAGATAAAAAATAAGATCTTTCAACATTAATCAATTAAATGTACGGGCTAATCAACAGGAAGATACAAATAAATATTGAAAGAGCAGTGAAAATCCTAATCTTATCTCAGGTTGATTCTTGCTAATACAAAGAGCCCTCACGCATTGCATCCATTATTCAGAAGTTACAGGTGCGCAAAGCTAAATTCTTATCCATAATTGCTCGAAACTGCATTCTTTCTGTATACAACAAACTAGCCTGGCTTGCCTGGGATATTGAAGCCGCATTAATCGAAAGCAATTACAAACTGCACAAAACTATAATTTTCTTCGAAAAATACGCAGTGCACCTTGCTAAATTCGTAACAACAAAAATACACGAAGAATTAAATATTATGTACTTTAAAAGTATATGCTATAAGCTAGACAAGAAATTCCTTTAAACATTTTCCTTTTTAATAACAAATGTATAAGCAACTATAACTATGATATGTATATATGATGCTTGTAAAACACGCCCTGTCTTTAATCTAAATATGACCAAGAGCAGAATTGCTTTTGTAATTTATATCAATTGTCAAAATGTAAACTCATGAAACTTCTAATTTTTTGGATTGATGAATTTACCATAATGGACATGCTTTAAACTAACAAGATTCGAAACATTATTCGACATGAATAGTGCCTTGGGCACAGGTATCTACAGCTTTATAAGAATATTCTTCCCTGGGCCGATGGTTTATGTAATCCACAAAATCGTCTATTTTAAAGGAATATATTGCCATTCCTCGAAATGAAATATTTTTATTTTCCACCCACAAGCTTTTTGCCATTCAGTAAAGCTCAAGATATTTAACTTCTAAATTTACTCTATGTATTGTATAGAGGCTGTTTACATATTTTTAGAACAATTCCGGGGACTTTTAATTAATGTTTAAAATATCAAGAGTATTTTTTAAATATTTGATATCACAGATTTTTTTTCGACTTTATATCTGCATCGTAATTCATAACAGAATTTCGTAAAATTTCCAGGATTATTGATTTCCATCCCTCTTCTACTACCTTCTAGAGTCCATCTATCGTGGTAGATTTTCGCTTAGGAAGACCTTATTTCTAGAGGCCAGAAGCACAATAGTCTATAGGTGAAACTTCAGGGGACTTTGCAGGAATACATTCAAAAGGCATATATGTGACACCTGCATCAGTCTTCCTTTTTCCGAGGGAAGTACAGTGGTACTTTTCAAAGTATGACTTACTGTTTTGTCTTGATGGAGTTATACTCTTTGGAAGTCATTGGGATAAAAAAGCGGAATGTTTTCTGTAAACGGAACTCAAACTTTCTCTCGACAGTACATTGAGTTGATCTGAACATTTTTTCATTCTTTTTATTTTTAATTTCCCATTGTAGGAGAATCATGCGACTGTCATAAACCGCTTACTGGACCTTTCTTTGCATTAACGGAACCACGTTTGTACATTTTTTCCCTTCTTCGTTTTCGATAATAAATGGATCTTTTCTTGTCGCAGTCATTTAGATAAGGACATGCTTCATCGAAGATCCCAATTCATTTCCTTTTATCTACTGTTAAGTAGCTTTCATACAGGGTTCTACAATTTGTTCTGAGTCAATGCATCGGCCAAAGCTGGTGAACATTCTGATTTTAATTTTTCCTGTTATAAATCTTGACTTATTATTTTAGTTATTGTTGCTATATTTAAAGACTTTTCAAATGACTTTTGCCTTGGGGGATTTTCTCCTGTTACCAGTGAGTGAACGCAATAAACATTAGAAAAGCACGTACCTTTTACGAGTATTGGTTTGGAGACGTCTTTCTATGTAAAAGTTTTAATAGACAGTTTTTCCCTTTCTCGTTAATAATGTTGCTTACTTTGAACATATAAATTTTAATATCATGAATTTCACAGCATTTTTTAATTATAAAATAGGAAGATTCCTTTTGGATAAGCGCCAAAACATGTCCTTTTATCCATAGCTTGTTTCATGAGCTAGTTTGAAAGAAGACTAAATATAAAAGTAGCAGATAATATTTCTCATTTCACATAATACCATGTTGCCAGAAATTTTAACAGCAAACATTTACCTTAATCATTCTAAAACTAAATCGTTTTAAAAATAAGTGAACACCTACTGTAGAATAAAGGCCGTAATAAACGCAGTTCCTAAGAATAATTTCCCAATAGGATCCCAGTTGGATCCCAATAGGATTCTCAATAATACCAATAGGATCCCAGTTGGATCCCAATAGGATTCTCAATAATACCAATAGGATCCCAACAACATTGAAAGAAGACTAAACTTAAAAGTAGCAGACAATATTTTTCATTTCGGATAATACGATGTTGCGAGAAATTTTAACAGCAAAAGATTTCCTTTAATCATTCTAAAACCAAATCGTTCTAAAAATATGTAAATACCTTCCGTAGAATAAAGGCCGCAAGAAACGCAGTTCTTAAGAATAATTCTCCTACTTTTTAATCTGAATTATTTCAATAAAAATGCTTGTAAATCGTAGGATGACTAATTAGAAATATTAAGTACTTTTATGACATCACATTACATGGACTAATTTAAATCAATGTATACTTTTTACTTTCTTATACGAAGTAAAGGAACTGTTGTAGTCGCGAAGAGTTTCGGGTATCATATTTCAACGAAAATATCCATTTTGATCGCTCTCGAATTGATTTGAACGATGACGATTTGAGGTATGACATCTGTATGTACAGACAAAAAAAAGACCCTTTTTTCGAAATGGATTGCATATTGATTCAGATGAGATTTTTTTCGTTACGTCTCTACGTGCGTGCGCATGTATGTATCTCCCACAACTCAAAAATGAGGAGACATAGAACGTTAAAAATTTGTGTATGGGTCTACTATAACATCTAGTTGCATTCCCATCCTGTTACCCGGTTCGGTGAGCTTAGCATTTTCACATTATAAATTAGTAAATCGCGCACTTTTTGTTTTAATAGTGATTGAATTACGTTCCAGTTAAGGTTCTAGTTAAGTTCCTTTAGCCTATCTGCGTGTAATACTTGTAGAATGATCAACAGTTTAAAAGTTTAAGTGGAGTTAGGCCTAACGAGGCCGCCATTTGTTTACATTTAAAACTCTTAGTAGAATAATAAAATAAGTCTAATGCTGCTCCAACTTCAGTATATTTTATGATTGGAACCAAAAGCTCACTTTCAATTTTATGCTCTGAAATTTGGCCTTCTTGTCCACTGCCTGAATTGCTTGCTATTGAATCGAAACTCTAATTGTAAAAATTGTTTTTAACTGTTTTAATTGCATTTAGTGTTTTAGGTTTTTCTGTATTTTACAATTTTTAATGAAGATATTTGGAGTTTTTATGTACTTTTCCACATCAAGTGTCCACATGAAGTATTTTCTTTTATCATATTACTATTACAGGCGCGCAAGTGGCTGGTGAATTAAAAATTAGATATGTCGCTGTAAATTATTCCATCATTACGAGAAAAGCAGAAGAGTACATCCACAAGATTTTTGAAAATGCAAATCCTAGTACAGATTATATATTGTGGAAAGGAAAAGGTATAACATGAATATAATTCAATGACAAATTTTAAATGTAATAATAATAGTGTTTTATAAGAAATATTGTTGTCGATGTGTGTGATGTATTTTAAGTGCGTAGACGAAACTGGTACTTTTAGCAGTTCGCAGTCGTCATGGCCGAGAAGACAGTAGTGGCTGAGAATAAAGACATGATGACCCATTTAACAGAACTGAGCTTGAAGAGTATCATAGTCTTTATTTTCACAAATATTAAATCATTACGGTAGAAATTTATCCAATCATAGTTAAATACAATATTTTTATATACACTGATTTTAAAAGTATGACGCAAGCATTATAGACAGAAAAGAATAGCAACGCTTAGATGTTAGCAGTGGCGGAATCTAAGAAAAGGAATGACGTAGTTGCTCGCGAAGAGTATTTATACTAAGTGTGATGCATATGTACAGCTAATCTGTGATTGTTTAATTTTAGGTTGTTAAGTAACATGGAAAGATCTCGAATTTGGGAGAACAGATGAGCTTAGGGGCGAGAACACCAAATTTAGAATAGTTAATTTTGAGGTCGCCAATCATTTCTTCAGCCATGGTATTTTGTTGTATCTTACATATATATACATACCAATACGCCTTTCCCAGATTATAAGTCTTTAGATGGCTTTTGTTTTCGGAATCGTTGGTTGTAGACATGTACTTCCAATTATAGAAGTGCTTTAAATGACGAAATGTTTTTGGCGATGTCAAATTTTTAAAGAAATAATTTTAGATCAGTAACATAATCTAACTTTTAATGGCGTCTGCCGTTTCTTATACTTTTTTTGGGGAGAGTTTTATACTTGTTATGAAAAAATAAAAATATGAGAAGTTTCAGTTCCGTACGACAAAAATTGAGCAATAAATTTAACTTTAAAATTGACAGGTTTCGACGTCAATTTCAGCTTTTCTTCATAGATCGATTAATTCATTTGGAATAATTCCAAGAAATGAGTTTAAATGAAGCTCAGCCAAAAATGTGAATAATTTAAAAGGGGTACGAAGAAGTCACGGGTTGTCCATATCAGATTTTTTAAGTGAAATAAAGTAATATTCAGAATGGAAATAAATAGTATAGAGATTCCAATTAAAGGTATTTTCTTTTCTCAAATTTATTTTATTCCAGCGAATTTTCGAAACATATTGTGTTTTTAAAATGTTTCGCATATTTTAAGAAATTCTTTTGTAAAAGTATCCTTTTTATTTGAAATTCTTTTTCTGTGCATTATGAAAAATAAATTTTATTTTTCGGAACTCGTTGAAGAAACTTTACAATTAAATGGCGAAGAATCTGTGTGCACTACATATTGTATGTTCCTCGCCCAATTCAAAAACGGTGAAGCCACTTGACAGTCCTCCACCTCGTCATGGACACCTCGAAGCCCAAATTCGTAATTTCAAATTTGCTTTTTATTTATTTCGTATTTTGTGCTAATTTCAAAAGTTATTGTTTAAAAGCTCTGAGATTTAAAAACTTTGTGTTTCCCCTCTGCAAAACTTAAGCTATTTGTATTTAAAATTGAAATAGAAAATTTCGCGATGTAGAAGAAGTGTTGCAATTGAGAAAAATGCAATAGATCTGTCTTTCGAATTGAGGCCTATTGTACATAGAGGGCATCAGCTAGAGCCACCAGATTTTAAATACACATAGTCCTCTCTCCGAACTTATACACCTAGTAGCCCACTGTTTTAATTTCATTTTTGATTTTGATTTATTTCATATTTTGCGCGAATTTAAGAAACATTTGATTAAAAATCTCGGCGATACAAAAGCTTTGCGTTGCAACTCTGCAAAACCTACGATATTTGCATTTCAGATTTAATGCAAAACTTGGAGATCTTAAAAAAGTGCGTTTCCTTTCGACAAAATTTAAAGTGAGCTCTTTAAAATTTAATAAAAAAGCTCAAGATTTAAAAAAATGTATGTTTCCACTGCGCGAATTAAAATATATTTTATTTTTCATGTGCCAATTTATTCTATTTTTGGGAAGCACATGATATTTAATGTTTTTTGAAAACTTTTCTGTTATTAAAAAACAAACTAAGCGATTTAAAATTAGTAGATTATTTTGCAGAATATATCTATATATATATATAGTATATATTCTTTTTATAGTAACTATTTTAACGGCTGTTGGCACAAGTGGGTAATTTACTCAATATTAACTATAAGTGTTCTACCGGTTATTCATTTAAATACAGTATATTGGTACATATACTTACCATCTAAATATATAATTTTTTTTCAGTATACTGTACGCCGATATCGTCAACTTCACTCCACTTTCAGAACAACTTTCGGCTTCGGATTTGGTTCGCACCCTTAATGAACTGTTCGGACGCTTTGACCAAATAGCTCAGGTGAGTTTCGATTAGTTTTATTTATTATCATTCTTGACCATATACTTTCAGAAGTCATAAGCGTGCCCATTTCGGCCGCCATGTTTTCAGATTCGCGAATATAACTTCACTACCAATCATACTATCACGGGTTTTCGATTTCGTGAGTATTCCTTCATAATTTTTATACTATCCATGTTTCCAGTTTCGTAAATGTTCCTTAATTACTTTCATACTACCCGAATTTTAGTTTATTGAATACTCCTTCACTGCTTTCGTGCTATTCTGGTTTTAATTTTGTGAATATTCCTTTAATACTTTCGTATTATCTATGTTTTCAGTTTCGCATCATTCCAGTTGTCTTGGGTTTTTAGTTTCGAAAGTATGCTTTTTCTGTTTTTATATTACAATAAAATTCCGCTACAGCGAACCCCGTTTGTAATGAGTCCTCGAATATAACGAAAGAATTTTGGTTTTTACGGTATTAAAGGAGAAGGAGTGGCTAACTTCGGCGTTAATTTGATACAATTATTTTTTCTTTATTTTGAGTGTAAAATATTAGGCAATAATTTCTAAAATACCTTAAAAAGTTTTTTTGTTGTTGTTGTTTTTAACTCTAAGTTACAACTCTGTTGCCGCATGTGCTCCGCAAAGTTCGATTTCAAATGGTGTCTTCCTGTACTCCCATACTTCTTGTTCCTCCATTTTAAAGAATCCCTTACTCGCTCGATATCTTTCTTATGAAATCCAGAATTTGCAAATTATAGCATTGACGATTACTCGGCAGTATATTATGCTGTTGGAAGAAACAAATAGCATCCCTTTCATGGTTTACTGGATCCCGCAGATCCTTGATATAACTATAAAACTCTGAAAAAAAATCTGTTCTTAAAACTGCGGCTTATAGTTGTTCTTGAAACTTAGCGCCATCATACGCTTGCAGTAACCATCTATTTGAGTTATGCTGACAAACTTACCAACTGTCCACTTGTTTTTGGCGAATTTTGGTTCTTATGCTGTTAAAGCGAAGTAACAGAACTTTTTGGTCTCGCCCAGTTTCTTATACACTTAATGTTAATTTATTAGTGAAGAGGGAACCTTTAAATAACCAAACTTCCTTCTTATAGAGAACCTGAAAATAATTATAAAATCGGGTGTAACGAATTATATGAATGCACTCGATCGAATTTGTTAAGTATTTCTGGATGTATCGCACTTTTAGCTTCTGGAAAAAATCTTTTATTAACACTCAGGACATCACGTTTTTATGTTGCTCTTAATGAGAGTTATTAGTTATGTAAACATTTTGGTACATGTCTTCTGAAACGGCTTTGGCGAGAAAGCAAATTTGGCCGTTTCTGCACTGGCCGATCTACACGCGCAACAAACTGTTATCGATCTAAATAGTTTGTCGTAATTGCGTTGTGTCAACATAGCAGTTTTTCTTTGAAAAATGGTCATTATACTTACTATTTTTGAACCTCATCAAAAGAAAATGAAGCTATAGCTGATGTATTAGGAATTATTATTTTCAATTCCTGAGCTGTGGCTATCAGAAAGGTTCTGTTAAAAATGAATTTTCTGCTATATTTATATACATTGTTTATTAAAAATAAACTGCAAACAAAATGATTTTAAATAAATTGTTCAGAAAGGTTATGCTTAATAGCTGTAGCAAATACCTAATAGGTGGCCACCGTTTCCTCCTGAAGGAACGAACAGATACAACCATCCCTACTCGGGGATTCGAGCCCTGGTCCATTGCTAGGACAGTCACGATCACTAAGCACTATACCGGGTGGGCTGTTCAATATTGCATTAAATTTTTGGTCGTAGACATAGACTTCCTTGTACAAAGATGTTTCAAATGACCCAAAGATTCACGTTTCAGCAATTTTAATTTTTTTAAAAATCACTTTTGTAAAAATTACGAAATGAAAATTTTTATAATTTCCTCCGGTTCAATATTTTGCAAACTTTTGTACTTGTTAGAAAAAATAGAATATAAAAAAAGTGACCGTACGACAAAAAAAATAACCGAAACGTTTGGTATAAAAGTCGGAAATCATATTCAGGAACCGTATATAAATTAAATCGCGAAATATTTCTATATAATTAAAAATAAAATATCAGTTTAGAAAACGATTTCTGATGTTTACGGAAACAATTGACGAGCATTTCTATGCAGGTTATTGTTAAAAGTATTGATTAATATAAATTGTTTTCAGAATGGAGATCTTATTCACAGAAGACTTCGGGTTCTAGAGAAACCGTTGGCGGGCTTCAGTATGGACTCGTAGACAGCCCGTAATATTATTCGCATTCATTAAAATGAAAAATGTTTTTAATTTAATGAATTTTTGGAGGATTACCAGATTACGATTTTAAAGCGGGACTTTTCAATCGTGGGGAAATCTCCCTAGGAAGAATTTTAGTTTCAGGAATGAGGAATACGATCCGTCGACTCCACATTTTTCCTGCTGTGCCGTTAAAATAAAATTTAAATCTAAATGATTGCATATGGATTTTTTGGATGGATTTTTGCATATGGATATTTTGCATAAATTAATATGTAAGTTTGGAAAGGAGAAGGAGGGGGTAAATAAACATCTAAAAATAGTGAAAGGGTTCATGAGAATATTAATAGGTTATATTTAGACTTCGTAGACTCGTATTCAGACATCGAAAACTTATTAATAAACGGTGAGAAAATTCTTTCATCTTACCACATATCATAATATTATCATTTATAAGTAAATCATATTAGTAAATCCCAAAAATCGTATATATGTATATATATATATACACTTTTCGACATTGAAAATGCAACACCACGAAGGAGTGATCAGAAATTTATGCAAATTTTAGAGTAGACGCACGTCACTGAGTTATGCGAATGATGCGAAATGCGCAGCTCTCCGACGCACGTGAAGTGAGATTTAAGGGAAGGAACGTGCAGAATGGGCAATTTTCGTGTCGTTATTTCTGCCGCCGTCAACGAAGGCACTTCCTTCAGATAGACGATTTTACGAGGGGTATGGTGATCGGACTGAGAACAGCGGATTGGTCCTTGCGTCAAATCGCAGCTGATACCCACATGGATGCGAGCACAGTGCATTGGCTATGGCGAACATGGTTGGAACAAGGAAATGTGGGAAGAAGGAAGGATGCAGGTGCAGCCAGAGTGACGTCAGCACGCGTGGATCGACGCACCCGCCGACAAAATGTGACAGTCCCGCAAATCACTTGTACCGCGATTCTGCAGCATGTGCAAGATACTCTGGATGTTCCCGTGTAGACCAGAACCATTTCCTGTCGATTGGTTGAACGTGGCCTGCACTCACGGCGCCCGTTAAGAAGACTGCCATTGACCCCACAACATAGATGCCAACGTTTAGAATGGTGCCGGACTTTAGCTATGTGGACGACAGAATGGCGAAACGTCGTGTTCTCACATGAGTCACGCATCATTTTATCCAGTAAAAGTCGCTGCATACGTGTGTGGCGTCGACGTAGAGACAGATCTAATCCAACAGTAACGGTGAAACGCCCCACAGCGCGACAACGTGGCATAATGGTTTGGGGCGCTATTGTCTACGATTCTAGGTCACCTCTAGTTTGTATTCAGGGCAGTATGACGTCCCAACGATACTTGGATAATGCACTGCGGCCGGCGACAATCCCTTACCTTCAGGGGCTGCTTAATTTCCAGCAGGATAACGCCGAACCACACAGTGCTCGCATCTGCCAACATGCTCTGCAAGGTATACAGTTGCTTCCCTGACCACCGTACTCTCCTGACCTGTCACCAATCGAATATATATCGGATGTAATTTGACGCCATTTGCAGACTCTCCCCTGCCTCGTTCAGAAGACGAACTGCGGCAAATGGTTGAAAGGGTGTGGAAAGCCATCCCTCAGGACACCATCTGCACTCTTATTGACTCTATGCGTAGACGTGTTTCTTCGTGCATCGCTGTCCGCGGTGGTCCTACATCCTACTGAGCCGACGCCGTTTCCGCTCTGTATTCTGACTATCATTTCGGAATAATGATCACTTATTGCTGCCTGCTGTCTCTGTCTTTTTTTCTAAATTTCATCACTTTCTGACCACTCCTTCTTGGTGCTGCATTTTCAATGTCGAGCAGTGTATATATCATTTATAGTAATCATGTTAGTAAACCTCTAAAAATATCATTGAATGGCATTTTAAGGCAGAATAACGAAACTTTTTATGAATTTATTAAGTGTACACTTCCATACAATTTCAAAACGAGGCCAAATATCACATATTTTTAATTAATTATGTCAGTCAATTTTTGGCGTACGGTAGTCAAATCTTTTGTACTTTATATTTTAAAACTAGCTGAAGTACTGGTATTGTCTGGGCTTTACGCAAAGTGAAGAGGCTTCACTCTGGGGGATCATTTAGGTCCCTTTTTTTCGAAATCCCATATTCGAAGTATCCGTTAAAAGGGCATTTAAATGCTGTCCTAAAGATTCTACATTATTCTGGAAAGTTCTACAGTGTTCTAAAGAGATAACTAATACAGTGCCATATAAAAGGGAGGGTAAGAACAGGTGCTTGCTTCGTTATTGACTGTTACTTTTCGAAACTTTGGCTGACTACTTCCCCATTTTCGATTTTTTTGCGAAAAACGTGTAAATTGCGTATTTAAATTCCAATTTAAAAATCCTGCACTCTTATTGAAAATACTACTCTCTCCTCCAGAGTAAACGAACATGACACTATCTAACGATTTGAATAAGAACTGATATCAGGAATGCAATAACGGCGACGTGAACCTAAGATGATGACTTGAAATAAAACCGTAGGTTTGCATGAAAGACACACAAACACTCTTCTTTATTTACATGAAAGACAAGTACAAAATTTTCCCAAAGTGCTTCCAGAATTTGAGGGATTGAGCCATAGTTTGTAGGCATGACTTGCCTTTTAAATTAAATACTATAAATTTTACTTTAAACTTTGTTTCTGTTACTCCCGCAAACTGCGAAGTTTGGTTTCTGAATCTTAGAGCATGTACTACTAATAACAAAAAATTATTTTAAGTTTTCTCCTGTGTTTATTTAGTTAAAATCCTTGCGCAGTAGTATGAAGAACAATTCTGTAACATAAGCTTCAATGTTTCTCAAGGAAATTTGTTGAAAGGATATGTGTATTATTAGGATATCTAGAACATCCTAAAACAAAATCTAATTTTCCATTTAATATCTGTGAAACAAAAATTCCTGTTATTTCAATGTTTATTCACCAAGTTATAATGAGTTAAACGCAAAACATCAAATTCATTCAAATAGTTATCACTGCTAAATATTGGTAGTTTGTCTCCGTAATTCCAGCTAACGGTCTGACTACTTGAGAGTTTAATGCTTTCTTCCTGGTGTAATATGCACAAGTTTCGCTTAGGTAATCCTCCACGAAAGCGGTCCTCTTCTTAAGGTCCGTTTGTAGGAGGAGATATATTTGCGGCCCTGCATCGGGAACATGACGGGATATATTGTCGCTGGAGACACATTTCGCGATAGCCAGTGAATATGGAAACCATATGTCCGAAAAGCAATGGCGACTACTGAATCAGCGTTTAGTTTACTGATTAACATATGCCTCGAATTGTTTCGAAGTTTTGTTATTATTTTAGCAAATTTAATTTATGACGTCATATTTATTTCCGATCTAAACTTCTGATTAATTTCTTTATAAATATACCGAAAAATAATATTTTGTTGGCATTGGCTTATTTCGATTAATTGATTTAAAAGCTCAGACCAAATTAGATACAAAATTTCCTGGTGTAGATAAGGCGACATGACTGCGAGGGAGACTGTACTGTGCCGCTGACCAATTTTGTCCCCTCGTATAGACGGATTTTTAGGTAGATAGATTTAGTGTACTTTGGTATTGTATCTACTATTAAAGAATGAAGAATCGGTATGTATGCATATTTGTATGTTCCTCGCAATCCGGAAAAACGGTGACACCCAGAGCTACCAAATTGTAAACATACACGCACTGCTCCATCGGAACATGGGAATCTCAGAGCCAGAATTTTGAATTTGGTTTTTTCAATTATTTCTTGTTTGCACGAATTTAATGAATTTTTGATTTATACATTAAGTGATGTAAAAGCGAGGAGTGGCAGTACTATTCGAAATAAAGTATTTGGATCTCTGACGCACGATTGCCGATTTGCCATTTCGCCAAATGTAAGGTATTAACTTTTCAATTTTAAGCAACAAACTCAGCAATTTCCATACAATACGTTGCCACTGCTCCAAATAAGATACCTTTATCTTCCACGTACCAGCATGTTGCCCTTCAGTGGAGAGTAAGATATTTATAAAAATCATTATATCAAACTTAAAACTTTTGAAACTAACTGAACAATAACTTAAAAGTGACAGTTGCTTATTTCGGAGATTGAAAGCTTTACCTATGAAAAGACGTTATAAAAAGAGGACTACTGTCTTGTTGCTGTCAAAAGTTTCTCTGTGGAAGCAGTGCATATTACGTTCTCAGAATAGAAAGCTGAACTTTACTAACTCAGTTCAAGTAGAATAGCACACCGCCCATGAGCAAAGTCGTACTCTCACCTAGATGGTGTTCAAGACTCTTGCCATCGACAGGCGCAATCTAATACTTCTTGCCACGATGAATTTCGAGGGATTTTTATGATGTTACTGTCAGTCAAATGAGATAAATCAGAACAACACAGAAGCAAAGCATAATTTATGAGCTATGACACATAAAAATGTATCCATCTAATAAAGAATAATAAAAAAGTACTCTTTCTTTTATTGTGCCAACATTTAACCCAGGCCTATGCGGTTCGATAAATACTGTATTTCTTCACTCTAGCTTTTTTTTAGTCCCAGGTTCTGAAAATTTTGGAAATATTCCCGTATTTATTGGATTTTTGGAGAGGGGAAACGTTCTCCTCTCGATTTTCGAACGATAAAATTAATAAAGATCAAAAGAAAAAAATGCACGTGTGTATAAGATAATTATCTTGTAAAGCCTTTGAACGTGCAGTTTCATTAACAACTTCCAATATTTGGAATACTAGAAGCCAAGTCTTAGGAGGAAGCTTAGAACGCTTTTTTCCCTGCTCTTTTCTGTTAATTATTTCTTACGGCGTAATTCGACACTCCCCAGAGTATTCTATATGGACGTTAGACATAAAACTGAATATGCATTGATGCTAATATTGAATTAGAATTTTCGGCAATAGTGCCATTAACGTCTCGTAATGTCCATTGCTCAAATGTAATGAAATAATGAATTCTGTACTTCCCCCCTACAAGCTGTGCGACAAAAATGCATCATCATCTCTCTCAAGTTATCGAAGATTCAGAACGTTCCAGAGTTCAGAAAAATTAAAAACAACAACAAAAAAAAATTATTATTTTCAGAGTTAATCCCGCTATAATGGCGAAGGAAAAGTAAGGATAAATAAATGCATTTCAAGATCACGAGGAGCGGGGGAGGGGCGCGTCATCGTTTCTTCTTTCATGTGAAGTAAATTAACGAAGAATTTCTGACCTTCAAGTTATTCATAGCCAAGAACGACTTTGCCATAAAAATGCCTGTTTTTTTCTCTCACTTTGTTGAAGAGTCGCCCGGTTACGGTTAATTTACATAATGAATTTCAAATCTGAGATTAACTTCCATGCAGTTTTTCTTCGTTAAATGCCTTCGTTCTGAAAGAAATGTCTTTTTTTTCTGTCACTTCTAATCCATAGGGCGTTTGAAAAAGATTAAAAATAGGATAAAAATCTTCTAGACTTTTTCTCAGTATTATTAGGCTTTACTCATTTCACTAAGGGACTTACATATGTTGAATAACTTCGGAAGATCATTATTTGTGTTTAGAATCGTTTCTTGAAAAACAATTTTTTTTCACCGAGCACGAAATGGAATATTTGATACGCGGGAAAGGTGGAATTTGAAACTATTAAATTAGAATGCATTAATAACATAAATGTTATGTATAGTTCTATAAAATATAATTATTTTTCATCAAGTATTCAAAATTATACAAGAGCTTGATCTTTTTTCTGTTATTCTTTTTATAAGCAAAATTAAAGTCGCGTGTAATTTTTTGCGAATTTAAAATTTTTTGATGACTTTAATAATCTACAAATGTAATCTAATAGAATATGTACATTTTAAATAGCTACATTTATTTACAGCTAGAAAATAGACATTTAAATAGCTATAAATAAATTTAGCTATGTATGTTTTTATCTTTCTCGCAACGTGGAAAAACGACGGCACCTAAAGTCGCCCAATTTTCAACACATCTAGTCCTCAAATCGAATATGTGCAACTCGAAGCCCAAATTTTGAATATTTTTTATTTAATTCCCATTTTTTAAGAATTTAATAAATTCTTAACTAATAAACTCGGCAATCTGAAAGTGGCAATACTGCTCAAAATAAGCCATTCATACGTCCAGCGCTTAAGTCTGTTGCCATTCCCAAAAATCTAAGATATTTTCCTTTCACTTTTAATAAAAAAGTCGGCTATTTAAAAAAGTGTTGAACCACTGTCTCAAATAAAATACTTTTATCTTCTATACGCCAGGGCAATGAAATCCAGTAAAGCGTAAAATATTTATTTAAATTTCATTTTGTATATTCTGTCTATAAAAATTTTATTGCCAAAATAAAAATTATTATAAATGAACTTTAAATTTCACTTTCTAAGTATTTATCAAAATAAACATGAACAATGTTAATAATATCGTAAAT
>KK112932.1:139913-172809 GCA_000611955.2 Stegodyphus mimosarum | reverse complement strand
TATATACTTGTTTTCTACCTGAAATGTAAAGTTTTGTACATGAAAACATTTTTTTGGCTTCTCTTTCTAATTTAGATGCACTGGCTGCTAAATATTAAATTCTTAGACTAACATTTCCTTCAAATAATTGTAACAGTTCCAGTTAGTTATTAAGTAACTTTGTAATCGGGACGCCATAGTTCTGTGAGAGTTAACAGCTAATAAAAAAGAAATACTACCTGTGCGACCGAACTCCAGTCTTGAATTCTGACTATTTTTAATTATGAAATACAATTAATTAGGCACATTACAGTTAGGGACATAAAATTTGTAAGTACAAAACATTTAAGGTATTAAAATATTTAAATATTCAAGTTACAAAATAACTTTCGGGGCAGAACACCATGTTTAACTCCTTGTCTCTAACGCAATGACTGAAAAGCTATTGTCTGTTAGTCCGTCATCAAGTGCTACCGACGCTAAGTGACGTGCTGGAAAGCTGTGTGGTTGCAAATTAAATTTAGAATGCAAATAAACAAATTATGAAAACTTTTCATGTTTGCAAAGAAAATTTACTAAGTTGGAGACAGATTGAAAATAAATAATAACAACCCAGCCTCTTTCTCTTATTTATCAAGTTTACCTTTGGCCCATAATTAAAAATAAGTGTATTTGTAAGTAAGTAATTATAAATTTCTTTATTCCTTACAACAGCTTCACTCCTGGTGGTGTTTCGATGCTTATGAAGTTTGTATCTTCGAAGAGAAGTTACTTAAACATTATTTTCACCATGGATTGTAGATACTCATTGGACAATCTGGTGCTTTTCTCATTAATTTTCAACTGTGGAAAAAAAGCTGTTCGCATATTCTCGGATGGATTATTCTTAGTGCAAAATTCGTAACTTAGCTTATTTAGCTTTTGATAATTACGAATAACTGTTAATGAAATTTGTTCTTCGAAACTCAGTTTTATATCCCTCAGTAAAATAATTAGCTCTATTTACAGATTTTTGGTACATTAATCTTGTTCGTTTTTAAGGGTTATGAAAATAATGTAAACATGGACTTTTATAGCAACGTAGTTGAAATGTCTTCGCAAGTCGAATGAAAGTGCTTCGGGGACCGCACAAGGACTCGGGTCACCAGTTTGGACATTTATTAACAAACCAAGCCATTAAAGAGCGGTAAAAGTAGTTCTTAGGAATAATTTTTATACTTTTGAATTTCATTAACTTTAATAAAAATGCTATTAAATCATGAGATTTTTATTAGAAAAATTAAATATTTTTATGTGCTCATTAAAATTGTTATTTATGTTTCTTTTCACGACAACTATTTTAGACGCACGGATAGTTTCATAAATTTAAAGATACTAAAGCTATTCCTAAAGACAATTCCCAAATGAATGATCACAGTGCTAATAATATTAGCGTTTTGTAGCTGCCATTTAATTTTATAGTTGCTATATACTTCCATGTACATTTTGTAGAAAATAAAAGAATACTGAATATAAATAGCATGATATATTGTTACGAATTTTGCATTTAGTTAGATATATTTTTAATAGAATTATAATTAAAATTGCTTTATTGCTTCGTGCAATACAGCGCACGACATATTTTAAGAGAAAGCTACAACGAAAAAGTAAAAATGCAAGAGCACGTGCATTTTACACTGAATAAAAGTTTATCTCTGTAATTGTTAACTAATTTGAATAAATGTAACCGTGATTCTGATCTTTTTGCTTTCCAGAAAGTGCTAGACCACTTTCGCGCGGCTGATTTAAAAAGCTATAAAAGCCGGAGAGAAGCATCTCAGCTCAGTAGTTGTTTATTGGTTGTTATTTGCTTAGCTGAGGTAATTTTTTTCATCGGATTCTCTGCGCTTTGGATTGCGTTTTATTTAACATTTTAGTAGTTTAAAATATAGCTACTGTTTATATTGCATGATATTGTGACATTGTACGAATATCTTTGAGGGATAATCCAGCGTACTAGTTATATTTTTTGTGAATAGAATAAATTTAATTAACTTTTTATCGGACTTGTGCATTTAATCTATTACGAACCCGTACACACGTAATAATATATTAGTATAAAACATAATTCGCACCAAAGTAATTGGACATTTATAATCTTGCAAATAAATTTCAAAATATTTAATACCTAAAATTTTCAAATACGATTTAAACAATTCATCCTGAATTAATATACATCTTTTGTATTTTTGGATTATTTTTGCTGCATTTATTTTGGACACTAGCCGTTTGCGCGGCTACCCACTTAAAAGAGTTATCATAAAAAAAGAAAGAAAGTATAAGGATTTTAATGAGCCCAACTAGTATTATTTCATAAAAATATTTAATATTTCTAATTACACATCTCATGATTTTGATGCATTTTTATTAAAATCATTTTGATTAAAAAGTGGAAAATATGTTTTTAAGAACCAACCACCTTTATCACTTTACAGTCATGCGGTTTGTTGCTCAGTAACAGGCAGTGTCAGTTTGAAGTACCTTAAACTGTATTCAGCGTGAACAAAAAAGAAAAAAATGGTGCGTGGAAGATAAAATTATTTTACTTCGGGCAGCTGCGAGGCATTGCTTTTAAGTAGTTGAGGTGGTAGATTGAAAGATCAATATCCTAAAATTTGTCGAATGGCAAGAATATGAAGTCCCAGGAATAAAGGTATTTTATTTCGAACAATGTTGCCACTACTCGCTTTCAGATCATTAAGTTCAATCGAAAATTCATTGTATTTGTATGAAATGTGAAATAAATAAAAAAATATTCGAAAATCAAAACTGGGACTTGCAAGTGCAAATTTTCGGGTGGAAGACTACTTGTATTTGAAATTTGGAAGCTCTGGGTGCCACATTTTTTCACTCGTGAGAGGACTGTAACATACATGCATAGAGATTATTCATTATTTAATAGTAGTGATCAATATTTCAGTTTTCGTTTTAAGAAGAGTATTTTGTGTATAGAATTTGTAGTTGAATATTTGCAAAATATACTACATAGGTTTTAATTAAAAAAATTTAAGTATTTTGATTTATTCAACATAAATTAAGAGCAGCTCAAGTATATTTCGGAGTGTTTTGTTGGTAGAATTTTAAATTATTTTTCAGATTAAGTTTTTGGTTTCATATTTTACCTTAAACTATCTATAAACGGTCCTGAATAAATCTAAGATTATAATTTCCAAAGACTAAACACAACCCCAAATTATGAGCACTCTAGGACCATATTCTACTTGTTGAAGCAAACGTTATAAGAGTAAAAATTATCTGTGTATCTTCTCCATATTCTAATCTTAAACAAATATCTTTAATTATTTCCTTTCATCTTATTCAGCATGTAGAATAACTATTTCTCATATATTTAAAAAAAATCAAAGCTTACTCGTTTGTCCGATAGTGCAGAATGTTTTCTGTTTCAGTCCTAGTGCTATACTCAATATCTTGGGAAGCCTTTCTAATCTCAAGTATTCATACGATTCATAAAGTTCTGGTGAAAATTCGGAATTATTGGAATGTCTGTTGTTTTATGATTTACCACAATATGAATTATATTCCAAAAGACAGCTTGTAGAACGGAAAAAGATATTGGTGGGAACAAGAAACGGGAAAAATCAGCGATGCCTTGTTCAGTTTTAAAGTCGGATCATTTTAATGTTAGTTGGAAGCTCTACCAATTATATCGCGAAGCAGAGGGTAGTGATCTGATTAGCGCGGTTAATTTGTGTAAATGTGTGCCCACTTTTATGGAAGTTCACGATTGTTTGCCCATGTACAAAGGGTGCCTCAGAGTTAAGACATAAATATGCCCGACAACCGTTTTCAGTTTCAGGTTATAGTACACTGGTTTCCAAAAATTAAGGAAAAATCGCAAAAATACTGATAACTCGTTCGAAAATAAGCCAATGCGAATAAATTTGAATATGACGTCAAATAAGAATTACTGAGTAAAACTCAGTACTATGCAAATTAGTTGCCCTGTAATCGAAATATGTCATCTTCTACCCGGTTCCAAGACCAAATAGCGCGAGACTAAGTATCCCAAGACTCAATAGCGCGACAAACCAGTCCCTAAAAAGTAACCTTTATCTAAAATAGGCGGACAAAGCAGCCCTAATTTGAATTCTGAATATTTATTAAAAACATATTTGAAGATATATATATACAAATATATATATATACAAATATATATATATATATATATATAGTAAAGCATTGCCGAATGCGGAGTTGCGGCATGCAATATTGTGTATACTTGTTTCCTTAACCGTTTGCATTTAATTTGTCCAATGCAAGAATTTTAATTATGCGCAGTACATTGCAGGGCTTTGTCTGCACTGCGCAGTACATTGCAGCTCTTCACCTGCCCTGCAATAGTTCTCCTTAATTACTGGCTTTAAAAGTCATTAAATCAAACATTACTGATCTTTAAATTTCTCGTAATTCTCCAAGACTAAAGCCCTCACAGTAGTGCATCCAAATGTAGAGCTTTTATTTCTTTCATTGAAGACCATCTTCTTAATCCAACCGATGGATGAAGGAATCATAAAAACATTCAAAGCCCGTTATATCGGGCATGGTTATATGTCTGCAAATAAATCACTAGATGAAGGAAAGCACCACACGCAAATGGTATTTTATACGCAATTCCGCAGAGGACCACTCACAGTGAAATACTATGAATGAAGAAATAAATACTTATAAATAGCTGTGGACAAATATTTTGAAGTTAAGTTGTACCTGCTATAGGGCAATCAAATGGCAGTGGCATCACTACCTTTTAAAATGGGAGTGAAGTTACTGTTGTGGATAACCGACCATGAAAACTTACTCCCTTTTCATTTCCAAGAACACAAACTGTGTTTTGAGGCAGTACATTGTCATCAAACGTTGTGTCTTCCCCAGCTCCTCCGTGGCAGGAGCCGCTGTCAGCAATTCAGTGTAAATATTTGACTCCGGTAGTGCGTTTGCTTTTGTCGGTGCTTTATTTTAGTTTCAATGGCAGCAGTGATGGATTAAAAGGGACATTCTTCCTTTTCATGCACATATCCGTACATTTTAGGAATAAATTATTAATGCAGTGTGGGCGGTTTCGCAAGTGCCATTTCGAAGTATATTTTTGCTCAACAAATAGAGATGTGAGTTTTTCGAAACTGAACTTTATGACGTTTGTAGAACAAAAGTGTTATGCTCCCTGAATTCACCCTCTTTTTTTCCTGATGATATTTTTTGCGAACATGCCCGTTTTAAATTCATATTTCTTCGATTCTGGTGGTATTTATTTATTGGAATAAAGTAAATGGACATGCATCAGTTGCACGCTTTCTGAAATGTATAATAAGAATTTTCTGAAAGTGAATATATTAGAAATTTTAAATTAAGAAAAGTAACATTTTTTCCCTGCCACAAAATGCGAAATGTTCCATTATTATTATTAACCCGAGTATTTTCCCAGGAAAACTTATAGATTAAACTAGGAAACTTACCTAAGAAAACTTATTATAAAATAAAATATTTGATTTATAGAAACCGCGCCTTTTCTAATATTGTGCTAAAGTAAAAGTTTTGCTTTTTGCTAAGAATCCGAAGTTTCACGAGCATTACAATGATGCGATAGATAGATATTTACAAGAAGGTATCGCAAAAAAAATCAGACTATTTTAAAACTGAAAAGTATGCTTTTTACCGCATCAAGGTATAATTAAAGGAAATAGACACCATAAAGCCTCGTACTGTTATCATCACATGCTGAATGGAAACTGTCATTGAATGATTGTTTAGAAACAGACGTTTCTTTTCATTCGAGAACTATTTCACTTCTTTTAAACGATTCAAATATGGACTTATGCCTTTGAAAAATCTAGTTGCGGTTCTCTAATTTTCCTGAATTACAATATGCGGCTCTTACTAACAGGAAATTTGTCCACACGTGCATAAAATGCTACATTTAATTTTCTTGAGAGATACATTTCAATTGAGAATTTTCCTTGGAAAGCTTTAGTGTTTTATTCCTGATACTGAAAATGTATTACTTATTTCTTGTTTTAGTTTAAAAAAACTAAAAACTTGCATTCGTAAGCTATCGAGCAGCCCATCCTAGATTCCTTTTATTCTGGAAGGCACGCAACGCCCCCTGGGCTCGATTTGGTGTACCAGAGATGTGGAGAAACAGCGGAACGCATAAAATGAGTTCCAGGATACGTGTCGCTGCCACCGGAAATTATCTCTTACGCGCCGTTAACTGTTACGGCTTCAAGTTTGCGATGGGGGGCAGAGAAGACAGGATCTTGATTTCCTATAAATTCCCCCAAGGAGGAAATGAGGGGAGGAAACAACGCGGTATTGGTTGAACGATGCCATTAAGTTCAGAAGTTTCCTCCAGATATTTTGTATCGTGCCCAGACTTGTAGTAAATATCTGCCTTCTTAAGTTGACGTAAGTCAAGGGGAGAACGAAATGCGATAGGCCGAATGAACGCATTTTGAAGATATATTTGTTTGCAAGAAATGAATCGGAAACTGGAAGTGTACTTTGCATAAACATTTGTATGATATATCAGCTGTAGTCTTCCACATAGATGATAACGTGGGGAATATTTATGTTGGTATAAGTATTTTAAGCATACTAATAGTCAGCAGCGCAGCTGGAACCTTTGCCGCGGGGGGGGGGGCGGTCGCTGCGTTTCCACCTGATGAAGTATCTGAACTGAGGCCTGTCTTGGTAAACAAACAAATAGTTAAAAAGAAGGTCATATAGAACCATGTACTATTTAGCCTCCACGTTCATTTCTGAAGAAAAACTTTATTCTAGCATTTCAAAATTATATTATTATTTTGAATGTTTTTTATTCGCAAAACCGCCAGTGACACTGTAAATGTGTATTTGATTGCTCTTTTTGTTATATAGACAGAAGAGAAAATTTTTTTAAATGCAAAATATACATTTCTAGTTCTTAAATACTTCTCAAATAATTTTATTTAGAAACGCTTCTCATAATTAGTAACACTTATAGCAATAGAGAAGAAAGCTTGCATTAGTATTACAATACTTGGAACTTTCTTTTGGAGACAGTATTTTAGAATAAACTGCTAAAATTCAAAAGGACTGCCCTTCCACATTCCTGAGTTCGTTTTCCATAGCAATAACGGGAATAAAATCTCTGAAATATTGCTGTCTTAACGACTCATTCTTTCTTATTAATGTCACCGTGATCATAATTTAGTTGGTATTCCTAATTTTCATTCAAAAGTTTCAGTGGAATAAAAAAGATATAAAAATACGTAGCTGTTGAAATCTCATAATGAATTTTTTTGTATAGAATAAAAACTAATTTTCTTCTCAATTTAATTCCATATGGCAATTCAGAATCTCGTTGTTAATTAATCTCGTTACCTCGTTAATGGTTCATATGGTTTTCAGATGATCAATGGATATTTCACTTGAAAACTGCCGCCTTTAAAAATGCGTAACTCGGTGGGAACGCCCACTTCGTCCCCTTCTAGCCAAAGCCATCTTACGGGGATTTTCCATCAAGATGGCCTTGCTCTCGCCACTGATAGTAGTGTGCCATTTAGATAGCTACTGCCACAAGTACGAAATAAACAGGATTTTTATCTATATCCACGGAATACATCTATTATCGGGAATGTTTGTCATTTACCAACATTTCTGTAAAATACCTCGTAAGGTGTAGTTCGTTTAGCTATCAATAAAATGTGACTAGATTACCTATGTATTGATCCTTGCGAATTCTCCCACAGGCTTGGAGATGAACACAACCAGGGGAAGGGTGTGAAGATCCTTTTATTGAACACAATATAACTAACAGACGACACGGACTTACACTGACCTCTTGCGCTGAAAACTTAAACGATAATGTAACGCTAAATTTAAAGGTAGAGTAGTGGGAGACTACACAATTCAGTTTAAACTAACAGATTGACTCAGAAACCTACGCCGTCAGTCACGACTCAATCTCAAACACTTAGCAAGAATGAGTAGTTGATATTAAGGTTACCAGCTGGAAGAAAATAGCAACGTGGGCTCACATTAGCGGAATCGCTCTCTGAATAAACGTTTCGCTCCAAGTTTTAAATACTCTCGTTCACCCTAATTCGTTTACATCCTGGCGAGGAAATGCGAGGAGAATAAGGTAAAACAGGAAAGGCTCGCAAATTAAAATAACTATTAATAAAAATAAATAAAATCCTACGACATAGGCATTTTATAGAATAGCTGGCGTTTTCAGCAAAATATGAGAATTATTATGTATTTTCCATAAGCACTGTATCTAACGACAAATGCTATTTAGGTAAGTATAAAAAACGTCATGATAAGGCTATTACTGGAAAAATGCTCATTGCTCAAAAACACAAATTTTATTTTGAAACAATAAGGAAAGAGCACCATTAAAAACTTTTATTCATAATACATGAGGAAAAATGAAAGTTGCACAAAACAAAATTTACTAATTTCTTAGCAAGAAAACAATGTGTAAAATATAGAGAATAAATATATTTATTATGTATGAATGTATAAAATGTATGGATATTCGAAACGAACTAGAGTTTCATTTCGTACTTTCCCGGTTGTCATTTGCCATTCTATAGAATACCCCTAGGAAGTGTATGAAATGTTAATTGTTTCATAAATTGCCAGCCAATTTTCGGCTCTCTATAAAATGCCTAGGTATTGTTTAGAATGCCAGCTTTCATACATTACCGGTAACATATCTACTAACTGTCAGACCTTAAGTAGGCTAATTTGCCAGAGTTTGTTTTTTTTAGTAATGAATGACTATGTGGAGGAATCCATTCTAAAATTTAGTCTATCTCTTTCTCTGAAAGGAATTGAGGAACGATATCTACTTTGAACCTAAAATGCTCTTATACAAATGTAAATGCCAGGTCACTAAATTTCCACGAATTGTTGCTACTGCCCTGCGATTATCCCGCACATTTTGCTTCATTTTCTCATTACGGTTTATTTAATTAATATTATTATTTAGTGGTTATGAGTATCTATCCTGATTTATTTCGAGTGTGAAAATACCTAGTGTGTTAAACCTGAATAAAACATTTTTAGTTACTAATTTGATATTTGGTTTGGGTTCAGTTAATTTGTAGTTTGTTTTACACTGGCTTCAATATCAATTTTTATTTTAGTTCATGGTGCTTGACGCGCATCATTTGTGATTATATACATTTCTCTTTTCAGCGTTTAGTTTTCATTCATATACTACTCCAGGAAATGTGCTTTAATGACTATTGGGGCCTTCTCAGAAGTCCCATTTTCTCGATGCCGGGGAAGAATTACTGTACAATTAGAGTATGACTTTAGAATTAATGAAATATTTTTCAAGCTCTTCGTCAGCTCATATGAGAAATCTGGATCTCAAGCCACCTGCTGTCAATTGGTCTATTCTTTAAAGAACTGGAAAACTAAGGAGATGAGAATGATTTAAAATTTGCTAGTATCTAGACGTTTTACGTCGACAGAGATAATTTCTCTCTGTAAAAAGTATAATATTATACCCGAAATGTTAAAAATAAAATTCTAATGTTATATTAAATAAAACGTAAATTAATAACCAACCTTTTTAAACAGGGCTCATTGCATAGAGGATGATTACGCACTTTTACAAACATTTCAATAAAGAATTTTTTTTTTAAAAAGGAAATGCTTTGGAATAAAAATTTCTAGCGACAGATCATTCAAATGAGATATATGGTCTGCTACTTTTAAATTTATTCTTCTTTCGAATACATATAATGAAATGTGAATAAGCTTAGAATTCAAGTTGTTTTTGCGCTTTCCGAAAAGAATGTTTTTTTTTCAATGGCAATTTTATAAGCTTTAGCCACTAGTAAGGCCGGAAACGTTGGCCTCATTATTAAGGCAGGAGCATAATAGATGGACCGTTATGAAGACCCTTTCTATGGATACACCGTTATCTCCTGTGAAGGAATGGACAAAATGCATCCAAGTCTTTTCAGGGATTCGAACGCGGGCCCTTCGTTTCAGTAATCAGAGTCTTACCACTTTCTCGTCTAGGCGGCTCCGAAGAGAAATATTCCTATTCCGTATTTCAAAAACGTTCTTAAGCCCGTGGTACTAAAATTTTAAGTGCAACATTATTAATCGGAAAGAGGAAAATCCTGACTTATTCATGGAAAGAAGATTCCAAACGAATACCTGAAACTGAGCACTGGTTCTAATGTTTCTGAAGTTAAATCTTTGACAACAAGGGAAAAGTGTCCGCCGACACAGAAATCAGTTGCAAAATCTTTAAACATATCTACGTTTATTATTATATTACCAAAAATAAATATAATAATAAACCGAGATTAACAGAATAAAGAAGCTAAAACGTTTAATGTTCGCCAGCTTTTGCCGAGGCATTCCGCTCGACGCAGAACAATTTCTGGAACTTCGCATGAAAGCTGTTTACCAGGAATGAGTAGAAATACATTATGATCCTCGATAAAGCATGGGATTACCTAAATAAATGCAACAGAAATATATAATTTTACTATCGAAAACGAAGAAAAAACACGAACAAACTTGGTTCTGTCAATGCAAAAAACGTTTCAGTAAGGGGGTTAATCAATGTCACAAGATACTCTTAGAAAGGGAATTTAAAAAGAGTTGATAAAATGCTAAAATCAGCTTAACTTACAATCAAGAGAACGTTTTATGCTCGATATTTACACAATAAATTCTATTTCTTTATCCCAATTATTATTTATTTCAAGGAGTGAATCTTCATCAAAGCCAAAGGAACGAGTCCTACTTCGAGAACTACCATTCTATTCAGATAATTTCATCGCTGATTTTTGTTGTTTGATTTCCTAAATTAATACTATTATGTTCTTTGAAAAAAATGAAACCTGATGCAGATAATTTATATGTACCTTTTCAACGTATTCTTGTAAAGTCCTCTGACTTTTCACCTACGGACTGCTGGGCCTCTAATCAGTCAAAGACAGCTCTTTCTTAGTGCAAACCCACCACAATGGATAGACTCTGGAAAGTAGTGGCAAAGGAATAGAAATTTAGTGAAAAGCCCTTCTGTCATGGAATTCTTGATGCAGACTTGTAGTCGAGAGAAAAGTCTACCAAAACGAACATTAAATAAACATTTTAATTATTAATTAAACGCTCCCCAAATCATTCTAAAAATATGTAAACAGCCCTCTGTATTTAAGAATCAAATGACATTAATACTTTCTTTAAACATATTAAACTAAATAAAAAATTACACGTAGCATACCTCAAAGCATTTGAAAACCGCATAATTTGAAAACTGTTAAACAGATTTCAGTAATTTTGGCAGCGTTTAGTTTGATGCTTATTTTATTCACAGGTACAGCGCTAAGGATTAGTTTAAAAGGAATTGGTTGTTATTCTTTGAAGAATGGATATTTTTCTGAGTAGATGTGGCAGATTTCAAAATACCTTTCTCAAAATGAACCTGGTTATTTTCTTTAGAAAAGGTAGTTTGTTTATATTAATATGATAAATTCTAGAAAACGGAGATTAAATTCTTTTCTTTTCCACGTCTATGAAAAACTGAACAGTGTAAAAAACATTTCAGTTCAATTTAGAGAAATCGGCTTCTAAATATTGAAAGAAAACAAACTTTCGATTTTTGTTAACAGAAAAAATGTCGCTTTGCTTTTCTTGAAATGAAATGCATAAAACTTTCCACTATCTTCCCCATAATCCTCTTAAAAAATAACCCAAGCATTTTAAAAATTCGACCATATTGATTATCTGGCAATCAATATTTTTTTACCGGAATTTTACGTATTTTTCATTTTTGCTCACTAAAAAGGAGAAAGAATTCCATACTGTTAGTATTCTACATCTTCGCTGAAACTGAACACAGTAATATCCTTTTTTCCCCTTCTTCTCTTAGAGTTATGTTTCATTTTGGTTCTTTACATTCAGTGAATCTAGAATACAAGAAGACATTAAATGCATATCTCTTCTAAAGCTTGAGAATCATACAATGATTTTCTCCAATCTCTTAAACAAATGGAGAATGGACTTCTTGATCAGCTGCTCAGCTATACTACCAGTGTACATTTCCTAGCCAAATAATTAGATCACAAAATATATTGTCATTTCTTTTTTTTATGTAGATGATAACGTTTAATAGAATATATATAATATATAGGAGAATAATATGTTACGTTTTTCAGAATGGCAACAAACTCGAATGAAAAGTGAAACAACGTAAAATCGTAAACCTAAAATTAATAGCCCATTTGAGCTAATATTAATGAAAACTCTGTATGTAATTATGTATATTTCTCGCACTGTGGAACACTATGATGCCTACAGCCACGACATTTTTAAGACATTTAGTCCTCCACTCGAATGTGGGCACCACGAAATTCGAAATTTGGGATTTAATTGTAATTTTTTTTATTTATTTCATATTTTGTACAAATATAACGAATTTTTACGAAATAATAAACCTAACGATTAGAAAGCGAGCAACTGCAACACCGTTCGAAATAAAAGGTTCTTATTTCTGGCGCTTCAGACTGTTGCCATCTGGCAAAATGTAAGATATTTATCTTTCAATTTTAATCGACAAATTTAGTTACTTGAATAAAATGCGATAAATGCACTTCTTAAGAATATGTTTTTTCCTTTTTAATTTGATTTAAATTAAAGCGCGTATAGTTCATGAGGTGTATATTAAATTATTTTTATGAAATAACACTAGCTGGAATCATTAAAATTATTATAAACATTTTTCGTTTTTATGGTAGCTATTTTAGGCGGCTGGGCGTACTTGCAGATTGTTTTTAAGGAAATATAGTGAATATTAAAAACAAATGTAAGGCAACTCCTTACTACTTTATTGGGAATTATGAAGATACGCTATTTTTAAATAGTTTGCGTTTTTGCTGTTGAATTTTATGTGGCGTAATGAGATACATTCGATGACCACACAGATCACGTGACTTACGTGTAGCTAATGTAAGCAGACTGATTCTTCCTCGTCTTCTCTTGCGGAATGTGTCTCATTGCGAAAACGTGATATTTAATAAATAATGCTCAACACGCAATGTTATTTGCTGTTGAATTGTGTGAGGCATAAGTGTGAAGAAATCTATGTTTAGTAATTAAGGTATAAAAAACAAAATACTTGTGTTAGCAGGAGTGCGTGCAAAAGCAGTCTGGTAACTTGCGATACTCAGTGGGAACATAAAATCCCTTACAAATCCTATGGTACGACATTAAAATCTGGAACATTTCAGATCTTCTTCTTTTCTCTTTTAAAAGTTTTTTATTAGAATAATATCAGCATAAAAGTATTTGATGATCATTAATTCTCACAGAAGCCATTTATTTCCTTTTATACATATTTCTTTTGATAATCCCATAACACAAATTTCACTAATATCGCTAGCAACGCAGTGCCTGTATCAAACTTAAGAGCTTTGTTTCCGAAATCAAGCGATTAATTAAGAAGTTTCTAACATTTTCAAACTTTACATTTATCTCTCCATTCTATTTTGGTATGGAAATGTGAAAGATCTTTGTTTTGAAATAAATGGGTTAATGAATTTCCTTTCAACGCCTTTCATTTTGGACAGTCAATGAAATTCCGGTCAACGAAATTCTAACCGGATTGGATAACATTCACTATTCGCACGCTAGAATTCTTAGAAAATGTTATCATATCATCAGTTCGGCGCCTTTGGGAATACTGTATCCCTTTAATTAGAAGAGTTTTGTGAACTAGTCTCAATTTGCCGTTTATTGATTTGAGACCTATAAATGCTGCTTTAAAAGGAAGTTTCATGAGTGAAATTTATGTAACTTAAGTTTTTTTGAGGAAAGTATTGATTTAATTTGATTGAAAAAAATCTTTTAACAAATTCTGATGATAACAATTTTCTTCTTAAATTTGTGAAGTAATTTTCAGTCATTTTAGTGAAATATTAAATCCCTCAATCATTAAAGTTCAGATTTATTTATGTGCCGAGATCAAGCAGAACAGTTGGATGCCCTATCTAAATCGATCGAGGGTTTACTGACCTTTGAAAAATTTGTTTATTCCGAATATGGAGAGGTTTAAAGAAGTTTAATAAATTTATGTCTCGTTTATTTAAACGCTTTGTAAAGTAATGCATTTTAAAACAGTGGTGTCGAACTCCAGCAGCATGCTGGCTGAATGTACGGTCTGAAGAAAGCCAGACAGGACAGTAACACCGGAAAACCAGGACTCTATTACCTAACTTTCAAAAGGATCGCCCTACGTAGAATGTCATCCTGGCCCCCAGAGGCAATCCTCGGGGCCGCGATCCAACCGGTGAAGCCGACGAGCCCCACAAAGTCGAAGAAAATCAATGTCAGTTAAACGAAGTCGGAAAATAACACGTCATGCAGCATCACCCGACTCCACCAATAGGGGCGTCTCCCCTCGGAAGACCAACAAAATCTGACAATGTAGCTCCACGACAGACAGAGGATCAGACACGACAGTACCAGTACGGTCCCTGCCAAGCCTGAACCAACCTAAGAATAAACTCGGGCTCTAGTCCTGTGAAGTCAACTTATATACCCCCGTGGTTGAGACTGCCTAAGTACAGGTCCTAGCCAGTACTTCCCAGGAATTCTCCTGAGTCAACCCCCGGGGTGTAGCCAGACAGGACAGAATTTTTAGCACCAGAGATGGTTTTATCCTGGAATCTCACTTCTTATCCTTATCGCTTTTGTATCCGAATCACTTTCGAAATGGCTGCCACTATATCATATCGCCATGTATTATTTTTTAAGAAAATCTGATGTGGGCACCTCATGACTTCCTTGAACATTTAATTTAAACTTATTTGCTAGAATTGTTCTAGCTTAATTGAACAATCTCTTGAGGCAAGTTGAAAATGACATCAAAAACTGCAGAATTTGAAATTAAATATAACGGTCAATTTTGGTCTCACGGAAGTCAAACGTATTATAATTTTATTTTTTCGAAACGAGTATAAAAATTTCCCAAACTACATGAGTACAATCAAAGATTGCGAAAATAAAGGCCGAGTAAGAACTTTTAAGCGAGAAACCCAAACCCTTACCCGTTTACTATTTCAGACTGCAATGAAAGGGAGACGCACAACTAGATATTATGACAGTGCCATATCCAAAATTCCAACTTTCTATTTTGAGTTATTTGAAATACATATATACGTACGTACGTCCAGATTTGAGAAAAAAAATTTTTTTGAATTTATTGTAAATCAGTTTTAATTTCTGTTTGGGGTAAAAAGATTTCTTTATTCCTTTTTATTATTATTTATTAATTTATTACAGACGTCACGCAAAAAGAATCGTTGAAATGAATTCGGAAGAGGCCATAATGGATATATTCATTGAAATATGACATTCGATGTTTTTCGCGATGACAATATTTCCATCACTTTGCATAAGGAAGTAAAAAATATAGAAAATCTGTAACAATAAATATACAAAATAAAATAAAATTACCTGCATTATGACACTCACTAAATGCATAATAGCACACAATGCGTACATAATAATACAAAATATTCAAATTACACAAAGTACAAAATATTATACTAAACAAAATGCATGCCAATACTTAATAAAAATATTAATACGAAATCCGAACTTTTTAAACTTTGAATATTTGAAGTATTTCATATTTTTTAGAAATTTAACAAATTCGGCCAATTGAAAATGAGAAGTGGCAACAGTGTTCGAGATAAAACATTTTTTCTCCGGTTTGTCAGACTGTTGCCATTCCGAAAAATGCAAATGCCACTTTTTGAAAGTAATATGTTGCCATTGCCCCAAATAGAACATTTATCTCCACGCAGTAGTGTGTTGCCATTCAGTATAGCTTAGGATATTTCACATTCAAATTTAACCTTTATGCGGAATTCTAAGGCTATGCTGTTTTTTAAATATTTTGTGATTCTGCTGTTGCATTTTATGTGGCTTGCGTAAGAAGAATATGATAGTTAATAAATGAAGTTAAACACACAAAAGTTAATAATAAGAAGAGAAAAAAAATTTCGTAAGTCATTTTACTATTAAAAGTAAACATTGGTACGGCGAACTGTGAAAAGCTGGAAAAAATATTAAAACGTATGCTAACACTTAGCATTTATATGGGGAATTCTAAACACATGCTGCTATGATTCGTTTAAAAATTATATGGTTTTGCTGCTGATTTGTATGCTCCGTAAATGCGAAGAATGCGATGCTTAATAATAAAGATAAAAAGGAGGAAGCGTTGCGTTAGCAGGAGTAGGTCTAATAGCCGATTGGTAACCTGCGATACTGAACGAAAGCAAAAAAACCTTATTAATCCTCTGGCGCAATCTTAAAATCTGATTCCTTTCACTCCCCGCTTTTTTTAAATATTAAATCTCCATGTAAAAATTTCTCGCCGTAAAAAAAGTGAATAATTTTAAAGTATAGATCTTTTAATTCCATTGCGTGTTTATTTTTACGAACGTCAGCGTCCAATAAGTCTAATTACATCACATAAAATTCAAAAGAAATGAAAATCTATGCGCCATTTCCCCTTAAAATGATTCTATTATCTACAACAACTAGATCGAATGTATTACCTTCTTTTTCATGACGACAGCGCATAAGCATATTTTCAGGAAATTTCTCAAGGGGAGCACTTCGGGAAGGTCCTTTCTCCTCCATGCTGTTCTGTCTAAGCGAAAATATATGCAAATCAGAATTCTAGAAAAGCAGAAATTTCTTCCTAGAGATTCTAAGTTCTTGCCTTTGGAGTGTCAGACCGTCGGATGAATTAAGATTCTGACATTTCTGTCTGCTTTCTTGAGTCCAGTCTAGAGACACAGAACATGGTTTACGCTAAAATAATCGCACGTAACCGTACTTGTGACAAAGGTGAAGATAAAAGAAGAGCAAGCTTTACTTAGCAGACATATCATTTGAATTTTAAATGTAATCTTCAGATGGAAAAGGAATTTTGAGATTTGTTTTATTTACATATGTGTTACTTCTAGTTTAGTTCTGCCATTCAATTCCTTTGGAAATTTCATTACGTATATATTTCACCTTTTGTATAAGTTGTTCAGTTGTTGTTACTTCAGTTATTTCGCAGAATAGCTAGCTATTTCATGAATTAACAGGGCAAAGTATCTAAAGTGTGTAATGAATTAAACAATTCTACACTTTAACTAGTTATTCCATTCAATAACTAGCTATTGTATAAATTAACTAATTATAGATAATTAAATTGAAAAATAAGCAGTTTAACTGAATTATACAGGTACAAAATATCCTTTTTACAAAAATATTACATAGGTGGAATTACATCGGATGTCACTGTCAGGCAAGTGAGATAAGCTACAACAACATGCATACGTAGGAAATATAAATTTTTGTTAAATTAATACGTATTTGTGCACTCTAATAGCTTAAAATTTTGTAAAGCCTATTAATTCTGCAAGTAGCTGTCCCAAGTTATAGAAAGATCATCAAGAAGATGTGACTTTTCGCGGAACTGTCACTAAATTGTACAAAATAACCATCCTGCAATTAATGCTTCTTGCGCGCAAATTAAACACCCTATGAAGAAATAGCCTAAATCGAAGGCGAAATTTGGTCCTGCGGACAGTTTCTAAATTTTTTAGTATCTAAATATATGCAGGTGATATTAAAGAGTGCCACGGAATATGCTATAAATCAGAATTTGCATCTTGGAGGCTAACGCATTATAAAAAATATACACGTTCAAATCTGATGATGTGCACATATGTACAGCATCATACTCGTTCCATATGTGTACGCTGCCTTATTAAAAATGTTTCACAACCATTTGTATTAAGTAGGGTGTCGGTTGCCTCAGTAATAATTTCCACACACGTTACCACGACATGCAGAAGTTTGGTATGCTTTGGCTTGTACTCTAAATTAAAATTTTTATAGAATTTATAGAAATTTTACATGGTTTGCGCGAAAAAAACATAAGTATCGCAATAATCTTGAAATAGGAGCGTTAATAAACACAGATACTATTGATTTTAGCGGTTTTACAAGCGTCGTTTATTATGTAAAAAATATATAAATTACAAAAAATATTTTATTTACTTTTAGATACTAAAGCTGAATATAAATTTTGTCGAATGATTTACAATGAGTAAATTCATCAAAAACGTTTTTGAATTTAAACTAGAAATTATACATGGTGTCCCCAAAATAGCCCCCAAACTCTGCACAGCCAGATTTCTCGTTGCGAGTAAAAAAAATTCCCAAAGAACTGTACTTGTACGATCCATACTTTACGAAAAAAATACGTCACAGTCGGTGGAACGTAAAAACAGTTTATTTGACACATCAAGAGCATTATTTATATAGGCAGATGTTTAAAGTGTCCGCCATGCATATCGAGGCAAGCGTGAGTGCTGTGGAATGGATGAGTGCACTCTTCGCAGCAGCGCGTTGTCCTCCGAAGTACAAGCAGCATGCAGATGAGCAACTAAGTCCGTTTGTGTAATCAACTACGTCTCGATACACCAATTCCTTGAGATGGTCCCATAGGAAAAACTTGAATCCGCCGTCCGATCCAGCAGCCGAAGTATGCCGCATCCAACCAGTCTCGTACAGGAGTACAGAAATGTTCCGGAGCTCCATCATGCTGGGACCAAAGGCTGTGTATTACCGCTAAGGGTATGTCATCGAGGAACTCAGTTAAAACATCACGGAGAAATGCCAAGTAGGACTGCCTCGAGAGCCGTTCCGGCAAATAGGTGGTCCAAACAGGCGATATCCGGTTATGCCGGCCTACACATATACAGACCAGCGTTCTGCTGCCGATATGCGCAGCGAGTGTTTTGAACGTTATCGTCTGGAAAGATATACAAATACTACTGTTGATGTGCCCAATACTGGGTTTTTACGTTGCACCGGCTGTGACGTATTTGCTCGTAAACTATGGATTGTATGGGTACAGTTTCATGGGCATTTTTTATGTAATCACAAAGAGGAATTTGGCTGTGCAGAGTTTGGGCGCTATTTATGGAACTCCCTGTATATTTATAATATTTTATTTATTTTATCTCGAGGTCGCGGGTTATTTTATCGTGGGACTATTTTGATGGGTACGTTGGATGCGGATTTTAAGCCACACAGAGGCTTCAGAATGTGATGGATCTGACATTAATTTTTATTTTACCTTGTTAGTTTGAATTTCCAAACGTTCTTTAGTCTCCTGTTTCTTTACGAACATTCTGTTCATTAAAGTACTATCTGCAGATCTTCTGTGCAAACTTTGTTTTGCAAGAAATTCTAAACATGAAACATCGACAGCCTCATTAAATTCCGAACGAACTGCGTTTTCACCGCCTTCTTGTAACAAACTATACATACATTACTAATGGCATTGTTTAAACATATTTTTTTAAACGAGATCTTCCTATGAGGTTGAGAGGAGGTACTTATTGCTGCCAAAGGACCTTGTACTTGATTTTCTTCATCTAGTGAATCAAATGCTTCTTTAGAATTAGGCTATTTTCTCAGTCCTACTGTAGCTGAGCAACCAAACACAGGTTCTTTTGCGGACTTTTTAATATCAGTGAAATGAACTTTTTTAATAAGCTTTTATTTAGTTTACTCATGGTGTTTCACTTTGAGTGGAATATTATCATCGATTTTTAACCTACATCCTGTTAAACATTTGAGTTCAAATTTTGGACTCATACTACTTGTGGACGGGAATGCAATGTTACGAAACGATTTTTTCAAAATTCGATTTAGATTTTTTATGTAATGTTTAAAGGATTTTTCTCACATGTCTTTGTTTAACGAACAAACTAAGCATATCAGAAAAGAAAAAAAAAAAAAAAAAAAAAAAATCCTTTCAATGAAACTTGTGTGAAAATTGTAACTTGATTTCTGAACTTTTGCAGTATTTTTGAAAATTGAAAAAAAAAAAAAATAGACTATTTGATGTTTACAGTTTTAAAAATTTCAAAATCTAAAAATGTTTCATATATAAAGATTTGAATTTTTTACATGTTATAAAACAAACTGTGCATTAGGGTATTATTTAACATTAATCAGTATCTCATTATCAGTCAGATTATTGTTAATTACAAAAATATCGCATGTAAATGAAACTAATGCTTTTCATATTCTTAAAAGTAACGTAAAAGTTACAATAATAAAAACGCAATAATATAACCTTAACAGTAGGTTGAAAATGGTGTGCTATAAGCGACCAGTAATTCTCACTTTTCAGCCTTTTGAAATCGTAACTTAAATTAAAATTGTCCTGTGTGTCGCAGGATAGTACTAACTCAGTATAGTATCAGTATAGTAAGGCATTATAGTATCGCAGTATCATACTGACAAGCGGGATGCATCTTACCGGCTCATTTACACTTGAATGAAGTGCTGATTGTTATTTCATGAAACCGCCAGCGAAGATGTAGAATTATTAATTTATTATAACATTTAACTGAATCAGTTAATTCATGAAATAACTAGGCATTCTATGAAATAATTGAATTAAGCACTTCAATAGAACTTAGATATAAAAAGAGAGTCTGATTGATTTATTTATTTGTTTATTTATTTCTGTTTACCTATATTTTTTCATTTACCTATATTATTTTTTACCTATATCTTTATCCATCTATAAATATTTATTTTTTCCTTTGCAAATTTATAACATAATATAAAAGAATATTAAATAAACTGGAAGAAAAATTTTTCCTTCTGCATAGTTAGTAAGTCTGGCAAAGAAGCAGATGAGTGGAGGGAGGAGGATAGAAATGGAAATTTCAATTAATGCAAAACCTGGAAATGTTACGTAAAATTTAAGCTTTTTGGCTTTCAGGGACCAGAACACGATTTCACATGATCAACCGCTTTTCTAAATTAATATTAGAAAATGTTTAAAAAGTTTTTCAAAAATAAATTCAGAAATGTAGCTGATCATGTCTTGTAACTTTCTTCATTCATCACATTAGTTTTAGCAGCAGGCGGTTAAAAAATTAATGATTTTTTTTACTTTTAATTTTCATAAATATATATATATAAATTAGTGTGTATCAAAATATTTGATTAAAACCCGGATTAATTTCTGTAAAAATAAAATATAATGTAAAACATAATACATAAAAACTAACTAAAGAATTGTACTAGTAATTAAAAACTGCAAATAATAAATTTACAGAATTCTAAAATGAATTATTGATGATTAAATGAAATTAAATTGACTTTATCAGGAGACATTAACTCATTTTCATTTCCTCATGCAATAATTGAGAATTTCTGATCAAGCGTTTCTGTCCTTCTAGCATACTTGAGAGTAATTTAGCTGTAATCACTAATTAAAAATTTAAAAAATAAAAAAATCTGAAACATTTCAAATTTTAAATTACGTCTAAAGGGGCGTTTTTTTAATATTTTGTGTGTTACCTTTATTTATTAAATATCATGTTCTTCGCACCTAAACCATAAAATTCAGTTTAAGACCAATATCGCAAAATAATTTTAAATTGAGCTTATGTTTAGAATTTTCGATACACGCAGTCTGACACGCTGGAGATAAAAATGTTTTTCTGCACAACGTTGCCATTGCTCGTCTTGAAGTCCTTGAGTTTGTTAATCAAAATTTCGTTAAAGGTTTACAAAATATGAAATTGATAATAAAAAAATTCCAAACTTCAAATTTGGGCTTCCGATGCCCATATTTGCAGTAGTCATTCAAAATGTGATGCCCCTAGTTACAAAGGGACAAAGCCCTTTGAACTAATAGTTAAGCTCAGCCAACTCTCAAATAAAATAGAATAACGCGCCTCACCTATCAGGTTTCCAACTTGTTTACGAAATGTAATATAATAAAGTAATCAATTAAAAAATAGATTTAAAAAGAACAATAAAATCGAATATAACAGATAAAAAACTCCAGAAATAAATCACATCTTATACAAAAATTGAGTACAAGAAAAAAGCCTGAAGGCCAAAAAAATACTTACTGGAAGAATGCGTTCTACTTTTAGGGGCAAAGGGAAATTTTTTAGGAAAAAATCTTAATTCAGAATATGTTAGTTTCGATTTCGATATCATTTGATTGGTTAATTAATAGCGCTCCAAAACTGTTATTGGCGGTTTGAGTTCGAAAAATCATGTACTTTACAAGAGAAATGTAAACATCATATGATATGGATCAATCTAGAATTGACACAGTCCAAAGAAATTTGGAAATTTGTCACCAGCAATAGCTGTTTTCAGAGCAGGAAGGGAAAGTACCCAAATTAGTATGAGGGAGTTTTGCTATTTAGAAGTTTGCTTTAATATTTTTTATCTTATATATATATAATTAAAAAAATCAAAAATAAAATATAAACATGCCTAGTATTTTCGCGCATTAAGCTGCTGAAAAAGTATTGGTAAAGACACAAAGTAAGAAATTAAGAACTAATTTTTCACAAAGACCGAAAATTGAAATTCATAATTAATAAATTTAAAAAAAAATCCTTTAACTGCAATAAGAAATTTTAAAAAAATGTTAAAACCAAAACATTTCAAAAAAGCAATACTCCAATTCAAAAATTAAAGAAATTTAAAGAAAAACGTATGTATATATATAGAGAGAGAGAGAAATAGTTAGAAAACTTTCTATATACCATCTCCAAGGAACATAAATTCAAATAAAACCATGAATTATTATAAGAAAAAAACATTTTAGTCAGTATTGTAATTAGTATTTTAAATTAGCAATTTCAAGACCTCTATAGCTTTAAAAAAAATAAAACTCTTTAATAGCAAAAATACCAAAATCGAGCGTAAAATTTTAAGTATTGAAAAAGAATCTATTGTCATTAATCTTAGATTAATTGACTTGTCAAGGGGAACAAACCGATCTATTATCAATTTACAACAACTAAATTAAGTGAGAGCGTGTCTTCTTTCTTCCAAGTAAGGATCAAATTATATTTCTGCTAGAGACACGAACAATATTCAGTCCATAAAAAGACATTAGTCCATTTTAAACCAAAATAACTTTCAGAAACAAAATCAAATTGTTAAATAATCTTTTAAATTTAATTTGCTCATGAAGAACACAACTAAATGATAGGCTACCTTTAGAAGAGATATTCCCGAACACTCTCATTTGCAAACTCAAATTCAAAAGTAAAAACAAAAATATACATTTTAAAAGATTCAAATGTAAATCAAAATTGACATAATCCTTTAAATTAAAGCTTAATAAAAGTAGTTAATTAGATATTTAAAAATCAAACTCAGGAAGGAAATTAAAATAGACATGTCTGCAAAATTTTAAAACCAAATGGCTGGAACTGCAATTACATTAGTGATGTAATGTAAAAGGGTTGTTATAAAAAGCGTTGTTCTCTATTTAAAATAGTTTAGCCTTAAAATATTAAGAAAACTAGAAAGTTTCTTGTAGATAATACATCGAGAGTAGGCTGTTACTGAAATAGCGTTTAAAGCTACTAATTAGGTAGAATATAAATTCTAAATAAAAGTAATTTTGAGTAAATTAAAAAGCCTATAAGCTGCGCTAAAGCTGCAAAGTAATGAACCAATAATTTATACTTAAAAACCTTTATATACCATCTCAAGGAAACATAAATTCAATTAAAACTCTAAATTATTATAAAAACATTTTAGTCTGTATTTAAATTATTGTTTTAAATTAGTATTTTCAAGACCTCCATAGCTTTAAAACCAGAAAACAAAAGTACAGAAAAATCAATTTTTAGAAACCTGTATGAACATTATTTAGTTCGAGATAAATGGAAATACCTTGTGACCTTCGATGAAGCATTGGTTTGCTTGAATGACAGCAACAGAAAAGGTCTAATTGTTGCCAAAAATGACAAGAAAAAAAAATGTACAACCTGGTTCGGTCGATGCAAACAAAGTTTTAGTAAAAAGTTTATGACTGTCTCTCCTGTAGTGGGAAATTTAAAATAAGAACAGTAGAAGAAAAATGTTAAAACCATCGATGACTTTCAAAAAGTGGAATTTCATCGAGAAAAAACAACAAGTCGTACTTCAAAAAGTATGACTGCAATCCTTCAAAACTGAAGACTGATACAGATATTGAGTATATTACCTTTTCATCGTATTCCTGAAAAGTACCTTGACGCTTCACCTATGGAATATTGTGTCTTTGGTCTCCCAGAAAGAGGTCTTTCTAAGCGCAAACCCAATATGATGTATGGACTGTGGAAAGTAATGCAGGAGAAATGGAAAATCAGTTTCCGAAAAGAAGTTCTATGAAGGAAATCACGATGCTGATTTTAGTCCAGAGAAAAGGCTATCAGATCGAACATTTACAAGATTCTTTGCATTTTAAACATCAGTTAAAGGGCCCCGAACTCATTCTAAAAATGTGAAAACACCTTCTGTATTTTAGTATTTAATTTAGCAATATAAGCAGCTTCTTTCAGTTTTCTTCCCATTTGGCCTCTTTATCACATAAATTCAATTTTATCTTTTTATTGATTAAAATATACCTTTCTTTAAAATCTTTTTTAGAAACAAGTTAGAATTTTATAAGCTTGGCTCTTGCTATTTTCAGCAAAAGTAGTTGATTTTTTTTAATTTTTAATTCGTGTTTGTTAATCGCTAGCTAAAGAGAGATTATAACTTTCTTTAATTTATTCTCCAAATTTATTGGCTTTTTTTAAACCGTTTTTCAGTTTTTGCTGGAACGTATTTAAATTATTAGTTATTTTAATATCTTTCCCTGTGTTACATAGGTGAATAGACATAAACATCATATATCCAAAGCAATATTGTTTTTATCTCATCTATGTATATTTTGTTTTTCTTTGGAAAATGATTTTGCCTCTGAAGATTCAATTCGTTGTCATTTATTCTTATTATTATTTGCTGTAACTACTGGTCTTGCATAAGTTCATTCGAACAGAACCGCACCACGCTAAGTGTAAACATTCTCCCGTAGGGTATAATTAGTTATTCTCGCTATTTAGGTGTTTGCCCATCGGGTGTAATTAACGCATACTTTACGTGACTTGTCGCAAAACTAGAAAATTGAGGGTTATGTTCTCTCCGTACGTTCCTTAAGAATTCATACTTAATAAGACAAATTATCCTTATTTAGATTCTCTCTCCTTTCTGTCTTAAAAAGAGAAAGCAGTTCGCGGTAGTTATCTCTTTCTTCACGCCTTTTCTTTCCAATTTAGTTTGTGTAATAAAGTTCAGATTAAATGAGCACGTGATGAAACCCAGTTAATTCGCAAAAGCATACAAAATAGCATTTGTAAACTTAAATGATGTTTGAAAAATATATTTATATGTTGTATATATCGTATTTTTACGCTTCGATTTCCGCCCTTAGCTTTTTAACGCCAAACTCAAAATTAAAAAAAAATCATTATTTTTCATTTGCTTAGTGAGTCCAGATAACGAGCTGTCTCAAATTTTAAAATAGATTTGTCTACGTAGCTATTGATTTCGTTGTTTACACGAATAACGTTCGAAGGTCACCTTGAACCATTTCCTTCTTAGCAGTCTAAATTTATGCTATTCCCATAGAGAACATACTCATCATGGCGAAGTAAAAATGACCCTACATTCAGTCTACGATTTTGCCGAGCAGGCTGCACATTCACCTTCTTTAATTATTCATTGATGATTCGAGGCCTAAACAGCAGCAGAGAGAACAAAGAGAATGGGCGAAATTCACGTTGCAGCAAAACAGAAATAAAAGTATCGCCTTAGATATTGCAATATTAATATTACTGTGTATTCTTATTGGAATGTAAGTCTCTATTAAGTAAATAATATTGCGATAGTTACCTGTAGCATATTTATGATTACATTTTATTTGTTACGTTCGTATAGTAATTACTACTTTAAATTTCCCTCTCTCGGTTCTCGGACGACAAACTAATGAAAGAAAGAGGTAAATTAAGCGAGGATAACATTAAAAATATAAATACCGCCCAGACTATACTGGTTATTGAATCTAACTGTCATACCGAAGAGCCCGAGCCCGAATTCCAGGGAAGGCAGGGATGTTCGGAAGCATATGAGCCGAAAAGTCCTTTCGTGTGGTTTAGGGGTAGGGAAAAAGGGGTTTGAAACCCTCGGACTGCGCCCCGATGTTACTGGCACAAGATAAGGGAGGAAGGAGAAGTTTAATATCTTTGAGGCGTCTCCGGTAATCATTCTTCCATGAAATAATGGGCACAACAACAACAACAAAACATATAAATATTCACGTTAAATATGCGTCCTTATGTTAAAAAAAATGCAATACAAAAACAATATATATAATCTTTCCGAACAAAACTCAAAACATTAAAGTTTAAAAAAGAAGTCTAAAATGAAATGAGAACACGCTACATCAAAGTATGGCAGAATAGAATAACCACACGAGTTCAAAAAAGTAAAAGAAGTATTTCGTGTCTTGAAGCATTGCTTAACGGTTTGCTTGTTTTGATTTTATTTATTTCTTAGCACCTGACGTTCTATTAATCTTTATCCTCATTTTTTCGTTGATTCACTTTTGTGTTCGAATCACGTTTTAAATAACAAGGATATTGTTACCAGATATTATCATTATGCATTATTTCTAATGATATAATATAGCGAATGCAAAAAAAAATATGTCTCGCAACACTTGCACTCTACAGAGAATTTCAGAGATAGGCTGTTTTTTAATATTTCATGATTTTGCCGTTGAATTTTAATTCGCATCATGGCGAAAAACGGTATGTTTAATAAAGTAAAAAAGATAAAATGTGAATTTAAAAAAAAAGACGAAAAAATGTTGTGCAAGTCATTTTACTGAGAAAACTGAAGATTGGTATGACAAACTGAGAAAAAGTTAAAAAAGAATTAATAATGACAACACTGTATCGGAAATTCTTAAAATAGGCTCTTTTAATAATTTCATGATTTTGAATTTTATTTGGTGTACGCGCGAAGAAAGCTATATAGCAAGAGAAAAATAATGAAAAAGAAAAACAAACCCTCTAGTGCAACATTAAAATCTGAATTCTTTCGATATTTTCTCCGTTTTTATTTATTTATTTTCATTTTTGGCCTTCCTTTTTTTCTTTTACTTCCTTATGCGATCAAAGGGAGTATTGTAATAATAATTTTGGTTATCATATTTCAACGGAAATATGCAATTTGACCTTTTCCAAATCCATTTGGACGATTCTTTTGCATGACGTCTGTACTTACGGACAGAATAAAGGACTCTTTTCTCAACGTATCTTAAAATGAATTTAAAATGAATTCAGGAAGAATTTTTTTTCGTGACGTTTATACTTACGTATTTATGTAAGTATACATTTATCTCGCAAAACTCAATAATGATTAGCCGTAGAACTTAGAAATTTTGCACATGGGAGTGCTGTAACATCTAGTTGTGCAGCTCCTTTTTTATTGGAATTGGCAGTACCAAACAGATTCTTGACATATATATGTATACCATCACGTATATATGCATACTCATCCTCTAATCCTTCTGTACATATATATAAATAGATAACTAATTTATAACTTGCAATTTAATTAGCACATTTAGATTTATTTCTTTATTAGCCCAAAGAGCGTTAGTCCAGGAGGGCTATTAATTTCGTTTTTACATTTTGCGTTGAGTCACTATAGCAGGCGTATCGATTTTCAAATTGTTGCCACCAAATATTATCGCCCTGTGTTATATTTAAAGAAATTAAATAAAGAAGAATCTGCAAAAATATATCTATGTTTCTCGCATTGGGATAAAACAAGAGCACCTAGAGCCATAAAAGTTTGAATAACATAATCTTCCACCGAATATGGGCATCTGGAAGCCTTAATTTGCAATTGGGAATTTGTTTTATTAGCGATTTCATATTTTGTAACACTTTAAATAATTCTTGATTAACAAAGTCAACGATTTCAAAGCGAGCAGTGGCAACACTGTACGGAAAAAAAGGAAACATTTTTATATTCAGCGCGCGAGACTGTGTATCGGAAATTCTAGAGCAATATCGAAGCAAAATCTAATACTACAATACAATATTGAGAAAAATCACGAATTCATATATTTCCTTTTAATTTAAAATACCGACTCCAAAAGCGTAGTAAAAGGTAATGTATGTATATATAGAATCAAAGAATGGCGGTGTTACATTACGTCTTGTCAAGCTATAGCATATCTACAGCTCCCTTAGCTACATGTCTGATTTCAGTAGCCAATTTATGTAGACAATTTTAGAATTTTTAACAAGAACACTAATCACAATACCAGTGATTGAACTGAGATTTGCATTCCTACGCAGTTTCTGAGAAATTGTGCCGTGAAGAGACTAATTAAAGCAAGAATTGGATCTGCAGATAAAAATGCTGTAGTGTGAGTTTTAATTTTGCATCTTGCAGGTTAGATTTGATGAGAAAAGCCTACGAATTCATCCCTGTCGAATAAAAGGCTGTAGAATTTGCTAGTGTACTGGTTCTGATTTGTATTTGCTAGTTTGAAGCGATTGCAGCCGAGAATTGCAGGAGCGGTACTACTTTTTATTCTGCGTAACCGAAGAGTTATTTTCATATATTATTTAATTTCAGCATGTGAAACCCTGTTTAACAAAAGCTATAATAATACCCTACCCTGGAATGAGTAACATGAAATTGATTTCGATCAAATTTTAGATGGGCCGTCTAAATGATTCTCTTCAGACTACCGATGCTCAACCAGCTGCAGAGAATCGCTGATATTTCGTGCTTGGCTTTTTAGTTTCGAAGGTCTCTCAATTTTTATGTTGACGTAAATAAATAGGAGCCAGTACCTCTCAGAAATTCACTACTTTCCAACACTAGATGCTTTGTAATAATGCTTCACTGAAAGTATGTCCAACAGCAGGGGTCTTGACTAGACAACAAGATCCTAGATCAGGCAGTTATGTATATCTAGTTATAGATCGCTAGGTGACAAGGAACATAAAGATGGATCATTAGGCGCATTGTTATAATCTGTCACTAGATGCAGGTCATCGTTTTGTAGAATCGTATCCATCTCTAGGACAGTCACTAGGTGCTTTGTCTCAATCCATCACTAGATGCATGTATATCATCAGGTTCACCACTAGGTTAAATCTCCATTATGAGATGCTTTGTCATAATCAGTTATTAGCTGGCATCGTGTCCATTAGTAAGTGCTTTTTTCATAATCCGTCACTATATGCATGCCCATCACGAGGTGGAAATATATCCATCGCTAAATGGTATCATGTGCATCACGAGATGCTTTATCATAATCTATCACTAGGTGAAAGTACATCATTCTGTGCGCTGTCACATAGTGAAGGATCACTAGGTGCTTTGTCATAATCCATCACTAGATGCATATCCATCATTAGACGGAATCGTATTCATCATTAGGTCTATTATTATTTGCTTTGTCAGAATCCGTCACTAGATGTATTTCCATCCCAAAGTGCTTTAGCATAATCCATCACTAGGTCCATCATTAGTTGGAATTGTGTCCATCACTAAATGATTTGTCATAATGCATGTGAATGTCCACTACTATGTCAAATCATGTCCATCAGTGAGTCCATCATTAGCTGTATATCCTACAGAAGCTGCGATCATGGCCATCACAAGCTGGAGTTATATCCATTTCTAAGTGCATTTTCGTCAGTAGATCCATCACTAAGTAGAATGAGGTCCATCACTAGGTGCATGTTCATCAGTAGATCCATCACTAGGTGGAATCATGGCGATCACTAGTGTCATTCGCGATTAAGCGTTTCCAATGTATACTTTGACATACTTAAGTAAACAAGCAGATTACCATGTGGCAATTTTAGCATATATAACATCTCGTGTGCTCTGTGAAAAGAGAAGGAAATCTTTGCCTTTTGCTGTTCTTTCATGAAAACTGCATACTTGTGAGCTAGTGCGGAAAACAACTGTAAAAAATACATTATTGGGCGATAGCTGCAGTAGGTGGGGTTGTAACAACTTGATGAAGGGTTTTCTTCGTACTTACAAAGATGACATTTACAGGGAGATGTGGCCGAAGACAAGACGTAATTTATTGCTGGACAATTAATTCTTGATACAAATATTCTTCCTCACACATCATCATGGGTGCGATGTGCACCTCACTTTAGACAATGGACGACTAAGATAAAGGAGCGATGCATGCTACCAGCAGCGAGGTAAAATGAAAGGTAAATATGTATTCAGTAGTAGCCAGAGATATAAAGTCGGTTCTTTGTTGAAATTTTGATCTGTGATTGAATAAAGATTATCGCATGCCATGCGTTGCCCAATATGGCATGATGCGGATTAATTTTGAAGGCGATGTACTTTAGATTCATGTACGAGTATTATAAACATTTAATGGTATTAGGAAAGAAAGAGAAGGCACTGTTGTCAAACTAAACTTAGTTTTCTCTCCTATTTCATATCTAAACACAAACATATACACACGCACATATATATATATATATATATATATATATTACCTTTAAAGTGTTTCTGTTCAGAATGTTGTTCTGCTTAAAAGCAAAAGGGAGGAGACTGTTTTGAACTCATACTTAGTAGTTTCCTTTCAGATTTTATATCTTAACACGAGCACATATAAATGTTTTCAGAATGCTGTTCTGCTGGAAAGCAAATAGATTCCTGTTCTAAAGCACGTTTTCAGCAATGCAGTGAGAAGAATAAATATCTTCTGTAAATTTCATTACTTTTTGGAGTTTCATAATTATATGTCTGCTCGTGCAATATATATATTTTGATTGTTGACAGTAAAGCGAAACAAGAGACTAGAGTAAAGACCAATAAATCTTCCAGTTATAATAGGTTGTTGACATAACGTGATACCTTTTGTAATAAGACACAATACGTTGAAATTTGAAATACAGCCTGTCGAATACTTCAGAACTGTCACTTTTAATAATGAACGTGCAACGTTGTGGTGTCTGAGAAGTGGGAGAACTTTTAAAAGCTCTTCCCTCCCCGAGAGACGGCAATTTATCAGGCGAAGGAAACAAAATGCCCCTCTGTCTACATCATCAATCTCAGGTTTTCCCAGATCCTATCTTAATTCATCGATGGCACTGTTATCCGCAACTTTACTATTTAAATCCTGGAGATTAGCGTGTCACGGTTACCATGACAACTTTGAATCGGTAACAGTCCCTTTTAATTATGCATGCTCATGTGGAATATTCTTTAATGGATTCGAATGAATTGATTGCTTAGACTCGCATTAAGTAGTACTGATTCTCGGACTACTGTGTCTTTCTCTTCGTGATGAATAAGAATGAGGTAGTAAAGAGAATTCGATAAAAATGCGGAATAGGTTCTCGTGATTTCTTGCAGATTTCCCAAGATTTTAACTTTGCTTCCCTGAAAATGGCAACATGAATTTAAAAAACTCGAGTGTACACTCTTACGTAAGAAAATGATATAAAAATATGAAAAACAAAAGGAAAGTCTTAAACAATATACTTCCTCATTCATATTTAAGATAAATTTATTTTAAAAAGATATCCTTCTTACATTAATGTTATTTACATGTCAAAAAATTAAAAAGTAAATATTAAAATTAAGAAATCTTAAGAGGATACCACATGATTTTCCGGTACCGCCTGCTTAAAATATACATATTTTTTGCTGTACTTCATTTGCACTTCTTTCCTTAAATTTTTCCAACTTCATTAACCGATCAATCAAGGCAAGCTAAAAACGACATAAAAAACTGCAAATTTGGAGATTAAATACACCGGGCAATTTTTGTCATACAGCAATCAAACTTCTTATGTATTAATTTTTTTTTCATAACGAGTATAAACCTTTTCCAAATATAAGTATAGAAACTGGAAAAACGCATTAAATTCAGATTTCATTATTGTTGAAAAGGATTTTTTTTTTAAATTTGACATTACCATAACATGAATACTTTCGTCATTTAAAACACTTCTGTAATTGGAAGTATATGAATACGAGCAAAGATTGCGAAAACAAAAGCCAGGCCAGGACTTTTGGCTATAAACTGGTCCGAGCAGAAGTTTCATTAGAACCATTCGCCAAAATTCACGACTTACGCTGCTGCGTAGTAGATGGAATGATGTAGTTGCAGACAAATGTGCCAGAATTCAACACATAATTTGTTCATCTTAGACAGTAATGAACATGTGTTTAATTATATCTTAATTTGTAACATATCCTCGAGTGGTACAGACAATGGATGGAAACAGCACCCCACAATTTATAAAAAACGTATTTACATTTCTGACCAATTGGGAAGAAGTACACTGAAGCGAGAGATTTGGCTTATTCATTCAGTAGCTGATTATAACACTTAGTTTTTGCAAAAAATGGTAAAATTTATGATATAATTTTAACATACTTTTCAAGAACTTTGAACTCTTTAATATCATTTCGTAGAAAAATTGATACTCCAAATTTCAAATATTTAATACTACTTTAGGAATTTCGAAAACTCTCAAGAAGGACTCTAAATTCAGTTTACAAATCATATAAAATTTTGTTGTCATATTTATAAGAGGATTTTTATGCATTCAGATGTGAGGGAGTTCATGTCCAAATGACGGGCGTAGTGAAATCTCAAGACTATGTACCTGGAGCCATCCGTCATTTGCTTTCTCACTGAAACTGTATAATATATATTGGTTAAAATTTTTCTTTGTTTCTACTCCAATGCTTTTTTTCTCAAAAGGCTGTTCTATAGCCCAGCCCCTTCTTCATTGAAGGGGGAGAAGAGTATGTAAGATATAAAAAATTCCGGGAATTTATTAAGAAATTAAACTTAATTGGAACAAAGTGGCAATATGCCTTGAAAGTCCTAAATTTTATTCTAATACAACCCCCTTCAGTGCAGCTATACTGC
>KK112932.1:121936-139875 GCA_000611955.2 Stegodyphus mimosarum | reverse complement strand
ATTGATTTCTCTCTTTCCATGCAATTTCTCTCTATCCTTGTAAACTTTACCCAATTACTGTCCAGAACTCAAACAAAGGAACCAAGATTATAAATTACTCCAACTGCTTAATATGCTTTACTTTTTGCGTGCTGCTGAATGAATAAGCCACGTCTCTCGCTCATGGTTCTTCTCTATTGTTCAGAAATGTAAATTCATTGTTTTATAAATTGGGGGGTGCAGTCTGCGTCTATTGTGCTGTACCAATTAAAGATATGTCATAAGAAATTAAGATGTAATTGAGAAGATGTTTTAAGACTGTCTAAGAATAAATTATATATTAAAATCGTGGCAGTGCTCTCTAGTGCGGTAGGAGAAAGGGACATCCAGACCTGGCTAGTTTGAGGCTGCCTTAACACAGTTAAACGCCTCAAACTCTAGTGGCGATCCAAGGAGTCACTAATCTACTATCTTTCTAACCGACGAGCCAAGCTTCCAACGTCCAGTCCTGGGGTTCCCAGTCAGCAACTCACATTCCACGTCCCAGTCCTGGGGGGGAACATAGTAACATCTGCCATCAACAGGAACCCCAAACCCAGACAGTAGAAAGAAGCCACTTAAACACTGTCAAATAGACCAGATCACTAATCCGGCATACTAGCACTACGTCATGGTATACATATGTCAGATCCAGGTAACCCCAGGGGGAAGAACCAAGGAAGGATATTAATATGCAATTTTGACGCTCTACGCGCCCACAGGAAACCTCAAATCGTGTAAAGGCTTACCGACCCCACCGATGGGGGTGTTTCCCTCCCGAAAAACCATGAATTTCTGACTATATAGCTCCATCGCAGCCAACGGAACGGACAAGACAATACCTGTCTCGTATTCACTTTACACATGTCGTAAACTACAAAAAACAACCATTTATACGAAACGTTGAAATGGATTTGAACTCATATCAAACTACTAGTATTCAATATTTTTAATCACTCGGTTACCGGTGCTTGGTAGGCTAACTTTTGTGTAGTACTATCTCGCAAAGACATTCATATTTATGTTACAAATAAGAAATTTTGTAAATGCTGCGCATATGAGATAGTGGTTAGCTACGCTGACTGCCACACAGAAAGCAGTGGTTTCGAATCCCGGAGAAGTCAGAGATGTTTGTAATCGTACAGTGTCTACGCGGTAAGAAGGCATTCAGAATATACCTTCGAGTCGAAATCATTTCGAGAGGTTAGTGATGGGGCAAGAGGGGTGAGAGACTCTTTTACAGCCTCGCAGGGGGTTTTCTGTCGGAATTCTAAACTTGGAGCATAAGCTAAAGAATTAGCTAGTTACAGAATTATTACAAACACTTATGGTGCAACGTGGGTCTGTACCTCAAACACCTGCACCTGTGCAACTTAATTTGGCATTGCACTGCGGGGAATACTATCCGAAGTCGAACTACCAATGTTTCGCTGCATTTGAATACTAGTCGCCATTTATACAGAAAAAATAATTTGTGCTCATATTTTCTATGAAAAAAAGTTGCTTCACCGAGCATTTAAAATTCTAATTTCACCATTTATATGAAAATTCTAATTTCAACTTTTATATCAAAGTAACTCAGCTATTCAACATACCAGCAACAGAACAGTCAAGGTTAACTGGATCTCTTCGAGATCGATTAAGGATCATCGATTCGGTCAATGATAGGCCTAGATATAGAATTTTCAGTTCCATCAAAGGCCACTAAATAAAACCACTAAACACTTCTAATTCGACGCGAGCTTACGTCCGGCGAATTCTAGTTTAAATCCTAGCAGCGGATTGTAACATAATTTTCGTGGTTTACTTTACGGATAACTGATAACAAGCCAGTTTCCCTTAAAAATCTGTCACGAAGGCAACCTTTCTTTCACACTAAGAGTTCTGTAATATTTTGCTATGATCTAAATGAGTGGTTTTAAAATTGACTTAAACAATTGACCTAACCTTCTAAGCAATTTTACTATTGTATCTGCGAATATATCTCAGTTACGTATTTGTCGCAAATATAGTATTGCAAAGATTTCAGTTACTTGGAATCCGAGTTTAAGTTATTTTACTGGCTGTTAAAAAATGAACATGAGTAACTCACCAGAAAATCTGTAAATGGATTTAAGGGATTTACAGTCCGATATATTCTCAAAATTTTGAAGATATATACTTTATTAACTTATAAGATTTTTCTCCCGCCTTCTTAGCATGCCTTAGTGGTGTGATGGTCAGTACGCTCGGCGCGTATTCGAGAGGTCCGTGGTTCGAGTCCCGGAGAAGACATTGCACATTTTTCATCTTTTCTGCTTTCAAGAAAATGCCTAATGTCTCCGCAAACTTTTATTCCTTTTTGTCAAAAAATAAATAAGCTCAGTTACGAATTTTTGCATTAAGAATAATCGCTTTGTTTAGGATACATTTATATATGAACAGCTCTTTATCACAATTAATTAAAAAAGAGCTCGATTGACGATCAGCAGCTACGATCCGTGATAAAGATAATTTCTATTAATCCCTCTCCAAGACTTTAAACTTTATCAGAACAGAAACGCCATCATCTGTAGCAAGAAAGTGAAAGTTTATAATTATTTACATAACATGCGTACTTTCATTTATGTGTCTAAAAATTTAGTAGATAAGAGAAAGAGCCTAGGTTGTTATTCTTTTTTCTCAAGTTATTCACTTCCCGGCTTTTGTTTGGTTAAAATTAAATAAAATGAAAATTAAATTATTTAATGAAAGTAAATTTTTTAAAGATTAATTAAATTGATGGTAGAATTTTTTCAATTAATACCATTGCGAAAATGTAGTATTTAAACTGTCAACATATTAATGCCATTCTAAAAAAGCAATATTTAACTGTCAATATATTTATTTCATTTAAAAGTGTATTTAGCAAAAATATCTTTAAATTTTAGATTTCGGATAGAAAATAAATATACATTTGAACTTTTTTTTTCGTTTTGGATGTTATTATTGTTATTTATTTTGATAAATATTTAATAATCAAAAATCTAAGATTTATTTAAAATATTTCTTAGTTGCTTAGTAAAAAATCCCATTTTGTTAAAAAAAATTCTGAGGCTTCAGTTTTCAGATACGATATTTGGCCCAAATACAATTTGAGTTTAAGACCGCTGTCTAAATCACGTTATCGAATTGCCCTACTAGTAGCGAAGCAAGTGATTACATGTAAAAATTCAACTGAAAAAAAGTTGCAAGTTTTAAGAGTTAAGGCTTTCCTTCCAAGCGCATCCCTTATGGTGTAGAAAACCCACCAGCGACCGAGCGATAAAGTCACGTACCACTGATAGGTCCACCTGGATTCCATCCCAGGTGAACGATCCATCCAGCTTATCTTGAAAAGTCCTCCATGAGGGCATCTCTCCCGTTGGGCAGATCATCATAGCCTGCTTTGCTGTTGTAGAGCATTTTATGGTAGTTAATCAGTAATTTATATTTTTAGCCTTTACTATGACTTCTTCTCTCCGTATTCCTCACCATAACAGAAAGCGAGTATTTAAACTGAGGTTTTGAGATTTTAAGACTGAGCATGTTTCTGGCATCACGTGCGAGCTCTGTTGTTAGTTTCCCTCCAGCTCTGCTGGTTTCAATTATTCGGCTTTGCGTTTACTCGCTGTTGACATTTTAACTCTAATGCTCCGATAGAGATAGTGAGACAGCTTTTAACATAATATTTAATTAATTAGTCTTTAAGTGCTATTTCACGTTTAACTTTAGTCTGAGTGTTCTATTTAGTTGCATCATATCGAGTTGTGGTTATATTGTAGCATAAGGAAGTGCCTGCGCTTTCTAAATTCTGTTTAGGTAAAAAGCTAATTTTTAATCTTCTCACAACTTTGTCGTTGTTTCAAACATAGGGATAATTGTCTTCACACTTGTTAGCATTATTGAACTAAATACCATTATCAAATCAAGTGTAACACTGCACCACGATCAAATAAGACAAACAAACCACAGTTAGTTAATACTTCCAGGTAGCAGTCTGAAAACTCACGATTCGATACCTAGCGAGGGTTTTGATATTTTTTTTTCTTAATTTTGAATAGTTTATTTTATAAAACCTAATCTGCAATAAATTCCTTTAAATTACATTGTACTCATATTAGAAACTGACTTGTTTGTTTCTATTATATATTAACTATCCTACTGTTTATGAAGAATAATCAGCAAAATTCTTCTTTAAATTATAATATCCAAAAATGCATTGCGAACGAAATGACACGAAATGTAAACTACGCTAGTTAAGAATTTAGGAAACATATTTTTAACGCATAAACCTGCTCTTAAATTGTGACGTTGTTCGCATACCATTTAGACGACTTTGCTTTGCTATAAAAAATGCCTGCTTGGAAAACGTTTTTAACTACAACTATATTTTTGAAAGTGTAAATTATCGTCTGCTACCTGACAATTTTGTTTTCATGCAAAATGGCTCTTTTAAAGAAGCAGTGGACGGAACGCTATGTTTCTGCTCTTTCTGAAGAAAATTATTCGCATTTAGTTATTAAAAAATGCTCTGAAATGCAAGCTGTTTCGGTCTCTAAAGGAACGATAGATAGTATTCTCAATAAGAAACAAAAAAAAACAAGTGACAAAATTGTTAAAAATACATATCCAAGGAAAAAACGGAATATTTCGAATGTTGCAAAAGTAAGAACTTTGATGTTGAAAGAACATCTGCAGAGTCAAAGGAGAGTTTCATAGTCATTAAAATGCTCAATGTCAACTATAAAATCAAAATTATTAATGCTGATTTGAATCTTAAAAAGGCGAGTAAACGTAATGTGCATAGTCTTTCTCCATTACATATCGCCGAAAGCAGAACGCGTTGCAGAATTCTCTATGAGGAACAATTATTCGGATAAAAATGGGAAAATGTTGTCAGACGATAGATGAATCTACGGTATACCTAAATGGCGGCAATAAAAGAGATCCATTTATTATCATAAAAGAGAAGAAAAAATTCTTAGAACATGGTTCAAAGTATCTAAAGAAAGTTTTTCACAGTAATTTATGATTGTTGTTGGTTTTTGATAAAACGAGAAATAAAAATTGAAGCGAATGCAGAAAACTGTTAAGGACAACTCCAAATATTATCAGGAACCTATTTTATATCCAATTTTTAAGGATTAAATGCCTTCTGTTTACCCACAGTGTCATCAATCAGTAGACCTGCATCAAGACAAAACAAGCAGCCGGCACGTCAAAATCCACTGTTAATTTCCTCAAAAAAATCAAAGAAGAAACGTGCATCAAGGCCATACCCTTCATTCACGCCCCTACTAAACCTTCTCATATATCATCCACGGATTTTTGACCTTCTGGACTTTTAAAAAGCGGATCGTCCAGACATCCAACTACAATCCTCTTTAGACTCTGGAAAGCTGTTCAAGAGGAATGGGATAAAATACTTCTTCCATTACTTATAAAAAGCTTTATTGTCTTTGAAGAACAGTGTAAAAAGATAGTGAACAATAAGAGTTATCAAACATTTAAAACTCAAAGTGTTAGGTAAAATACAGGGTGTTTATAAAGTCCCGAACCCATTTTGATGTTTAATAACTCATGAAATAATGAAGATGTAAACAAATTTATGGCATTTATTGATGGAATAACTTATATATTTTCCTTTTCAGGTTTGAATATCTTTACTTTTGTAAATATCGTCTGCGCGTGTTGTTAATTTCAGATAATTTCATTTTCCCCAGGTACCGGCAAGCATGTCGGCATCCACAGAAGGCTATTGCGGTTGTAATTCTGGCTTTAGTTTTATTGCAATGTTATGTTTACTTTTGATGTGTTTGTTCTAGTACTTTTGTGTGTGATGCAACAGATATGCTAAGCAGGATAGAAGATGATGCTGAATTTCTGAAGCGCATAATGTTCTCCGACGAAGCATCCTTTCATCTTTCTGGCATTGTTAATCGCTATAATGTGCGCATATGGGGATCTGAAAACCCCCATGAATACCGTGAGGCACAAAGGGATTCTCCAAAGGTTAATGTGTGGTGTGCACTAATGCACGACCGAGTCATTGGGCCTTTCTTTTTTACAGAAGAGACGGTCTTAGTCGTGTACTTATACATGTTGGAAAACTTTGTATTTCCACAACTAGAAGAGCTTCAGCCACATGTCTTTTTGCAACAAGATGGTGCACCACCTCACTGGGGTACCATCGTTCTTAGTTCTTTGAATGACCATTTTACAGGAAAATGGATTGGGCAAGGAGGTCCAATTCCTTGGCCACCCTGATCATCTGATATAACGCCGCTGGACTTTTTCCTTTGGGGATTTGTAAAGGACAACGTTTACAGGAGGAGAGTGTCGAACATGGATGACCTAAAAGCCAGAATTACAACCGCAATAGCCTCTGTAGATGCCGACATGCTTGCCGGTACCTGGCGTGAAATTGAATATCGACTTGATGTTCTCCGTGCGACGAAGGGGGCACACGTGGAAGTTCATTGACAAGGGTCATGAAACTTTTTGAGTCTATGTGACCATTTATGTTATTAATTTTAATCTATCGTTTATTATTTTATGAGGTATTAAACATCAAAACGGGTCCGGGACTTTATAAACACCCTGTATTTCTGTAAATACAATGAAAATCGTCTAAAAATGTAAGAACAGGCTCTGTATTATTTTTTAATTCCAAAAGAATTGTGCATAAATTAAATAGGTTGACAGGTATTTGGATGTGGTAAAACTAACTTTTAAATCTAGCATTTAAACAAATTTCAATATGTTTTGTGGGTTGTTCGGGTAGAGAATTACATTTCTTCATCTCCGTTGTTAATTTCAGTTACTACCTGGATTTGTGAAACTACACTAGCTGAACTTATTAAAATCATCACATACGTTACCTCTTTTGTAATAACTATTATTTCCAAATATAACAGGCTCCCTTTTAATTATCTATTCATTCCCAGGTTTACCTTCTATTTGTTGTAATCTCTACATTATAATAAAACAAAGAGTCTCTGTGTGTGTGTGTGTCTTTCGTTCGTGTTGCGAGTAAGCTAATAGACCCAGGGCCACGAAATTTGGCACATAGGTGTATCTACGCAAGAGCCAGTGCACCTCGAAGCGATTTTTTCGAAATTCGAATTCGAATTTTTTTTATTTTATGTTTTGTGACCAAATCGCGTCATTTTGAGACATAATGGGCTACAGGAAAGCGAGATTTTACTCTATACATTTCATTTTTACATCGTCGTGAAGCATAGACACTTAGCTATTTTACGAACTTGAAATAAATTTCGTATATCAATAAATCGATTCAATACGAATTTATTTAGGAAGGTGAGCTTAACACCTTTTCAGAGGAATTTTTTTTTTAAAACTTATTTTAAAAAATGCGCTGTTTATTTTCCTTTGATTTTTGGACACGTTGAACTTTAATCCTTTCGACTCCTTTTAAAAAAAGAATTTTGGAAAAATAATAATATTTTGTATTTTTTTAAAATTTTTTAAATGAAGCTTCCGAATACACTTCTCACATCTCAGATATTTTAAAATGTAGTTTTGGCAACAATTTTCCTTTCTTATTGTTGTTGATAGATTTTTGATGAAATTGCATCATTTTGAATAGTTTCATTCTTTTAAAAATTTCGGTTTGGCAACAATTTTTCATCGTATTTCTTATGTTACTGTTTTTAAGAGACTGAAAAGTTCAAGAAATTAAAAAGTTGTTTCTTTTTGCAACGGTAAATTGTTTAATTACTTTATTAGGATAATTAACATTTGTATCAAGGGATATTGCTTATTTCATTGTAATATTTTATATTATGTTTTAATTATATATAATTTTAATTATAAAAAAGTTTTGCATGATATTTTTTAATCTGTTTAAGTTCTTAATCTGTTTATACCATTTGAGTTCTTAAGATTTTGCAAAGGGAAGTTGGTTAATTTATTTATTAGGATAAGTAATATTTATATTAAGAGATATTGTTTATTTCATTGTATGCTTTTTATGTGTAATGCTTTTTTAACTGATTTTTTTTTCCATTGTTGTTTGTTTCTTTTTCGATAAAATTGTTCTGCAGAGTAAAATTCTGTGCAGTTTTCAAATTTAATGTTTGGTGTTCTCTTTAGGCATTTTTCCGGTACACTTAAAAGCCAGACGAAGGCTGGCCGCGCAGCGGCTAGTAGTATATAATTCAAAAAGCAGGTTCTTAAAATCTCACGAAAAACGTTATTATTCGGAGAATTTCCTTTGCTGTCAGCAATGCTAAAAATAGGGTTTCTTGCTCATCACCTGGGATTTGTTTCTCTTTTTTCGTGGTCTCCGAAAGATAATTAATGCTGACTCTGCTTTAGGTGGGGCTGCTTGCACATCATTCTGCCCCCCCCCCCGGATTTCTTAGAGCTCAACCGATGAAACTGATCTGCTGAATAACGTGAACATACAAGCTAACAAAAGCCAAACTGAATTACAAGTATTATCATGGGATTTCTATTTTAAAAGGTGAGCTTCTGGACGTATTGCGGTAGATGCTAAAATTAAAACGAGGAAGAGAGAGAAAGATTTATATATACAGCAGGCGCTGCTTAATGTTATGACAGTTATCTTAATAACTGTAACCGAATGAAAACATTAAGTGATGAGAAAATTATCTTTCAAAACATCAATGGAATTTAACATTAAGTGATGAGAAAATTATCTTTCAAAACATCAATCGAATTTAACTCATTTTAGATAAATATTTTTTTAATGGCCGGGCGCTTTATTTAATAGCCATTAGCCTTGCGCCACTACAAGGGCCGGAAGTGATGGCCATTTCATTATGAAGCACCTAACAGATGGCCACCGTTGACTCCTATGAAGCTACGGACAATTACAACCATGCCTTTTCCGGGTTACGAACCCAGGCCCATCGCTACGGCAGTGAGGGTCATTAATCAGTGTCCCTGCTTGGCGAATTTTAGATAAATAGAAGAAACATATAAATGGACACTTTCTTAGCATTTTAATTATGAATATAGTTTAACTCTTACGAAAAAGTCAATTTTTGGAGCTCTTCATAATGTTTCCGGAAATTATTTAACTGATAACTTACTTCTAACGCAACAATCACAGATCATCCGTCACCTCGGCATTTGTAACAAAGTCTTTGGTTTCATTATCATCATCTTCAGAAAGTTTATCATATTATAAGTTTCATTGGATAAGGCTTGGATTTGTTTCAGAAAGCAACGGACAGATATCTTCTTCTGTCACTGAATCTGCATCAATATCCATCCAAGCGTCAAATTCCTCACAGTTCGTATTAGTTGGAGAGAATTTAAATTTTTCATCTTTTTTTATATTTTATTGTTTGTTCAAAGAGTTGGCATGCTTATAGCAGTTTTTATTGTCTTTTCTGAGTTGCGATTCTGAGATGTCGATGTTGCCTTAAATCAAAATCAAGATGCTTGACGACTTAATCCCTTACTTGGCAACACATTCCTACCATTTGGCGATGTCTTTGCTCTGTTTTGATTTTATTTGGCGATTTTGACTTTTATTTAACGTCATTGCTTCAGTTTAAAAATTCATCCTATAATATTTTGATAATATTACCGACTTGTTAATCACAATAAAGGATGTAATTTCCATGTTTTCGTATACAAATGGGTGATCTTTGGTAATTAGATAACAGTATCGGAATGGTTATCCTAACTGCGATCACACATGTGATCCTAACTTGTGATCCCCTTTATTCAGGGCTATTTTGATAAAATTAACCGAATGATAGCATGAGAAAAATATACTTTAGAATAGCAACGGAATTTAGCTCATTTAATATAAATGTAACTATACACAAACAAATAGAAACCTTCACAGCATTTTAATTAGAAAAATGCAGAAATAGTTTTATTGTTCATAATGTCTATAATGGAAAAGTTAATTTATGAACGGTTCGTAACGTTTCTTGAAATTACTGTATTTCCTGACGTATTTTCTCCCTGGTTTTTTAACGCAAGTCATAAGTTCTCAACGAATGCGGTACTGGCCCTTAGTAGACACTGTAGCTTTCCATAGAGGCGGTAGTGTGTCTAGAGGAAAATGGAGGTGTTAAAACAATCAGTAGGGGTGACTATAGCGTACCAACCTATTTAAGAAATTTGTATAATAAAATACTTCGAAAATACCTACTGTATTCATGAAAAATATTTTATTTAGCTATTTAAAATTTTTAACTTCTTGTTACCGCATAAATAAGCTTTAAAAATTTAAATTAGCAGTAGGCATACGTATTTCTAATTCGGTTTAGTATTGTCAGTGACAAGTATTTACAAGTTGGTAGGAAAAGACGCGATTCACTCAGTCATTCACGTTTTGCCCAAAATATGCTGACTTGTTTACAGAGCAAGTGCACCGACATCACAAATAAGCAAAGACATACAAGCTGATGCTTGCATGAAATCAAATCTATCAAAGGCAAGGACAGCTGTAGGAATGTGTTACCTGTGCCTCTCAGGCAGCAACGAAGAATTTCAGTTCCCCGCGGATAAAGATCCACCAGTGAAGTAGCTTCTTCTTCCTCCATCAGGATGCAGCATCACTAGAACACGAGAACACTAGGCAAACTAGAACACGAGATCACATCACCTCAGGTCTTTCTGCCTAACGAATAGCATCTACTCCTTAGAGGGCACACAAACCAATGGAAGAGAACTCGGACCATTTTTCCCATTGAGATCTTGCGGCAAGTGACAAACGGCGACAAACGCCCTTTTTCCCCTCTCTATTTCATTCGTTAATATGGTGACTCCGCGCCAGAATAATTCATGTAATTCGTCCTTTACGGCAGTATTTCATCACAGCTGGTAAAATCACGTGATAATTCAGCTATATGTGTAATATCGGTATCGGTTTCGGTAAAAATGTCTGATTTTTTCCGTATGCTTTGCCGCTCTCCATATTCTTGAGTTTAAAGTCATAGAAGTCCTTATAGCCATAATTTAATGCCTATCTATAAATCTGTTGAAAAGTTCATTTATTTAAACTATAGCAAATGTTGTATTGAAAAATATCTAAATTTAAAAGAAAATGCCGGGAGTACAGTACTGAATACTTAAAATGGGGATTTGCGCACCTTCCTAGAAGCCATTCATTACCTGCGTGTATAATTTGCCAAAAGTTTTTTTTAAATAAAGCCGCGAAGCCTTCTAGGCTATAAGAGTATTTAAATTAAGTGCATGCTGATAAAAAGGACGAAGCTTTATCCATTTTTAAGGGCTGAATAAAAATATTTGAAACACCCAATTGTATCAATCCTTTTCGCGTCAACTTCTAAACACTTTGATGACCTACTACGAGCCTGGTATAATATTTCATTAATAATCGCAAAAATGGGAAAACACACAAAGTTAATTTTGGCGAAGAATTAATCTTGCCAGTAGTCAAATAGAAACTAAATTTAAATTTTTTTTTAAATCTGAAAGGTTTCAGATTTTAAATTACGTCCAAAGGGGCGTATTTTAACATTTTGTCTGTTACCTTTATTTATTAAATATCATTTCTTTGCCTTAAACCATAGAATTCAGTTCAAGAGCAATATTGCATAATAATTTTAAAATGAGCATATCTTTAAAATTTCATGCGATGGAGATAAAAATTTTTTCTGTACAACGCTGTCATTGCTCGCTTTGAAATCTTTGAGTTTGTTAATCAAAGATTTGTCAAAGTTTTACAAAATATGAAATCGATAATAACACAAATTCTAAATTTCAAATTTGGGCTTCCAGAGGCCCATATTCGTAGGAAGTTTATGTTATTCAAAATTTGATGGCGCTAGGTACCATTGTTTTATCACAATGCGAGAATTATACGTACATTTATGCAGATTTTTTATTATTTAATTTCTTTAAATATGACACAGATCGATAACATTTGGCGGCGACAATTTTAAAAGGGAAACGGACATTCAGAGTGATTCGCAAAATGCTAGAATGAAATTAATAGCCCTTCTGGACAAATTGCCCCTTTGGACTACTAAATAATAAAAACTATTCTTCATCATAAGACATCTTCAAGTGTTATAAAAAATTTCTCTAAATAATAAATCCTTGAAGAAACAGAAAAGATGAAATAACTAAAAACGCTGAAATATCATCATGCGATTGCTTGTAAATTTTCCATTCAACTCCATGAATTATGTCTAATAAATTCATAATATTTTCTCAGCTGCTACTGATGGTACTTCAACAATGACGGAGTGTCGTAAGGGTTTCATAGCGCTCACTGTATACTGTTTGTCCATCGTCAGTATTTGGTTGAAATAACTGACTGAACGGTGCATACGTCACTTCATTACGTTAGTACATCAGATAATAAGATTAGAAGCAATTCATTGCATGTCAGATTATTTGGCCAACTTTTTAGTGAAAATTACAAAGATTAAAATCGCTTGTTTCATTGGCAAGAAGAAGTTCGTTGGCTCTCGAAAGTTATTTTTCTGAATCGTGTTTGCAATCTATTTGACTCCATTTGTACTTCCTTGAAAACCGAGACGAAAAACTGCTTATATCTAAAAATGACATTGCTTATATGACAGTCCAGTTTAAAATGTTTAATGAAGTCAATTTAAGTTTGCAAGATAGTGAGTTGGGATTTAATTAAAATAAAAACGTGGTATCTGCTTTTGTGAGAAAACGTATTCTGTTCAAATGAATTCTAGGTTGAGGCGAATACAGCCACTCTGCAACTTTTCTAAATTATCAGTACTGTCTAGAAAACAGGAAGGTTTACCTGCTGCCAATACTTGAATGTTCTAGAAGCTGATTTAACTGAGCGAATTCACGATATTTTAAACATTAAAATACCGAGTTGGACTTTCCATCCTTTGGAAAATGCAGATACAGCAGAATCATAAAATTAAGAAAAGGAACTCGTAGAACAACAACTGGTGAAGAACGAAAAGTAAAATTTAGAAATGGATACCAAGAGTCCTGGCTTCAAAAATCAGTGCCAGCTCTCTATTCTAAATTGTGGATAAAAGCATAAAAATTTTTAGTTGATTTTCTTTCCTCGTATTTGGCTGAAAGTGAGTTCCGTGCAGTAGCTAATTTATTGTCTAACAAAAGGAACATACCACTGATGTTAACGAAACTGGAAAACTACATTAACAAATTGCTAAAACTCCACCAGCGTCAATCCTACATTATTTTTTTTTATTTCTCATTAATTTTGAGTTTCTTTTAAAATAATAAATAAACAGTTTAAATAAACAGTTCTGTACGCATTTGATGTTGTTTTAATTATATCTACTTTATGGTTCTTAACAGATAGATAGACAAAATAGATATAAATAATATGCAACAATATTTCAATATTTGGTAAAATTAATTATTATGGAAGAAGGAGGGTTGGAAGTTTTTTTTTCTTGTAAAGGAGGTAATAGTCAAGAAAGGTTAGGGAACCTCTCTTCTAGGTTCTCAAAATTTAACAAATATTCGAATAATTTCTCCCTTCCTCTACTGTACACAGTTTTTTTCCCGAGGACTAGCTTATTCGCAAATTATATTCCCTTGATTATTTTTATTTTTATCCAGTATGGATAAAAATAAAAATAATTTGTGTTTGTATTTCATACACTTTAATTTCCCTCGCGTTTATTATTAGAAGCATATTTTGTGCAGAATCTTCGTTGAGCTGTTTGGATGTGGCAGATGTTTTCATACTTTAGAAACTTTCCATACATATAATTTCCCGTAACTTACATTCCACCGCCCTGCAGCATTTATCTACTGCTGATGACTTCGATCATTTAGAAATCATAATATTTTTTTCTCCACATTCTTCTTCGTTTCTCCGATATCCTTCTTGCGTACTGGTGACAAGTCTTAAATATGTGAGAGGTCCCTGGGGCTTTAGAAGGTGACTAAGCCGGAGCGCGTTATATCGGACTCAGTTACTGTCACATATTGGTTCAATATATGTCAGATAACGTAATGTTATTATTATGATTATTCTTATGGAATGCTGATAGATAATATTGTGATAGTTATCTTAGGTTATACCTCATTTCCTTTCATTTGTTACATTTTTACTGTAACTGTATAAGGTATTTCTCCCACCTTCTTTGCATGCCTCCGTGGTGTAGTGGTCAGCACACTCGACGCGTAACCTAGAGGAATGTGATTCGATTCCCGGTGAACGCTTTGCTCATTTTTCATGTCTCTTGCTCCAGCTGCCCACTCACTATTGCAACGCCCCTCAGATTCCCTATCACAAATCAAAACCCCTTCCGGAAGTTTCTAGTGACAAAACGACATCTGACAATTAAGATCAGTAAGATGATGGAAAAACTTTCTGAACCGGATAAGGACCTCTGCCAAGTCCTATATTTTGGTTTGTTTTTTTAACTGGAACCGTGGACCTATGATAAACCATTCAAGAAATATACACTCACTTCCAAAAGTTAAGCAGAGGAAAATGCTAATTTCCGGAAGCCAATCAGAATTGAAGAGGATGCAATTCGCTGCAGAGGTAGTTGGAAGTATGCAAATGTGTTAGGTAACAGCCAATCGCGTTTTCATGTCAAGATATGTGCAAAAAAGGCAGTCTTATAAGAAGCCAGCTTTATGAAACAGAAGTTGATTGTAAGTGCTGATAGAAGGTGTTTAAGACTTTCGTACAATTCGTTTTCAAGACATACGTGTTTCTATGACTTCCAGAAGACGAATCGAAGGTTCTGAGAGCTGGCGTACTGTGGGGCGCATTGAAGCAGGACAGTCGATCACAGATGTTCCTCTTTTCTTCGGGGTTCATCATTCTGTAATTTCACGTTTATGGAAACAATTCCAGACCGCACAGACAGTTGTCCGAAGGCCCGTAGCCAGTCGCCCAAGGGTTACAACCCCCGCAGAAGATAGATATATTGCCATTGTAGCCAAGCGGAATCGCAGAGCAACCTCCACACATGTGATATCTATGGTTACAGCGTCTACTGGTAAGGCGATATCTGCAACTACTGTACGCCGAAGATTACATATGAGTGGACTGTACGCCCAGGTACCTCGAGTTTGTGTTCCTCTCTCCGTCCAATCAAGAGGGGCACGATTAGAGTGGTGCAAGGAACATGTCAACTGGAATATGTCTGACTGGGGCAATGTCATGTTTACTGATGAGTCAAGATTTGCTCTGGAGCCAGATGACAAGCGTATAAGGGTATGGCATAAACAACGAACACACAATCAGTCCCAAAACATGACGCATTCCGAGGCGGAAGCAACATGGTGTGAGCAGGGATTTCATTAGGATATCGCACCGACCTGCAGATCTTTAAACGGAGTTCTTTGACAGCTGCCCGGTATCGAGATGAAGTCCTAGAACCCATTGTGTGATTTTACGTTGCAGCAGTTGGCTCTACTTTTGTTTTAATGAACGATAACGCTCGTCCCCATAGAGCTGACATCGTTGATCACTACTTGGAGAGTGAAAGGATTGCGTGTATGGCGTGGCCAGCATATTCGCCCGACCTTAATCCCATTGAAAATCTTTGGGATGCTCTCGGCCGAGCTGTATCTTCCCGTTTCCCACCTCCAGCCACTCTTATTGAGCTGGAAACTGCTCTACAAGAAGAATGGCGATTGCTTAATTCTGCGGTGGTTGACCAACTAATTGAAAGCATGGTCACAAGGTGTTACTTCGTATATAGATGAGGAGGAATTATATACCCTATTAATGTCCTTTTTCTCATTTTATGCTGTTTATTTTCACTTTAAACATAATTCTGTTTAAGTCTCTAGTATGTCATTATCTGATAACTTACAAAAATTTAATATTGTTTTCATTTCTGTATATAATTATTGATTTTGTTTTATGCATAAATATATATGCTACTTTCCTGCCGAATTTTGTGTCAATAAAAGCAGTATTTGTTGATTTTTTGCATTTTACATCTTCGTGCTTAACTTTTGGCAGTGAGTGTATTATGCTTTCTCGAAAGACTTGTAACTTTCTAGAATGAAAAGTCGGTAGAAGGAAAACACGATTTAGTCTACAGACTATTGTTTCAGTGTAATGCAATGTTTCAGAAAAGAACTTTGGAAAAAAAAAGAATGTGAAGCACTTGCTGTAAACTTAGAAATTTAACGTATTTATTGCATCTTGCGATTTGTATGCAATTGTTAAAAGTTTCATAAAATGTAACAAAATGGATTTATGACATCAATGCACGTTAGGTGCAAAGTTAATTTTGAACGAAGCATTCTTTGTGCAATCTAGGAATTGTATGCATGAAAAGGCGAAATAGAAGTAATAGAATGCAAGTATTAGTAGGCTCTCCACCAAACACACTAACACCCGTATTCACCAACTTTTTAACTCACGAATTCTCGTCTTAACCAGTGCGTCAGACCGAAATCCTTATTCTCCAACCACAAAACCGTGCGTTACACTTGCATCTGAGCGTCGGATCCTGATTCACCGATGGCGGTGGATTATTTACCCTGGTTAATGTTAAGCATGCGCAGAACGATGCTAGGGGTGAAAACTTGTTTAAAGATGGATACCGTGAGTGATTTGTTGATGTTAGAAGAGCTGAAGTCAATTGAAAGGAGATCACGGCTGATAGTAAAAAAGAGAGAATGTGATCTCGATGTATTAGATGATATCGATTTTCGTCGGCGGTACCGTTTGAATAAAACAACGGTATCGCATATAATTGATATTGTAAGTGAAGATTTGACTTGCAGTGCTAAGAACAACTTTTTAACACCTGCCGAAAAAGTGTGCATTGCCCTAAGGTTTTACGCTTGTGGAACCTTTTAATTAGTTCTTGGAGATTTAAGTTTGGTTAGTCAACCGTCGGCTTGCCGGGCAATAAATCAAGTGTCACAATGTCTTGCGAAGCTCTGCCCTCAGTACATCAGATTGCCTGATACAGAGCACGAAAGACGAGAAGTAAAATATGACTCTTCATTATAACATTTATTTTATACTATTACAATGTAACATATATAATATTACAGAATTTATTGTTATTGTGTACTTGAGACGTCAAATATATGTAGAAAATTTTGTGTAATAGTACAGTTTATCACAAGAAAAATATGTATATAAAATAAAATTGTCAGTATGTTCTTACAGTCAGTATGTCAGTACAGGGCTATAAATTATGCTGAAGCATTCATAAAAGATATATTTTGTCAAATACCCTTTGCATGCAGTGATGAGCATTGGGAATTAACAAGAATTTCAGTAACTTGTGAATGTAATTTTGATTTCAGATTTTCAGAAAATTCAGTGGGAATTTTTTTCTTTTACATAGATGCACATAAGTTTTGTAACAAAACTGGATTTCTCTTGGGGGCCATTATAATAAGGAAGTTTCAAAAAATGATGCTCAAATCAAATTGTGAAAAGAAATTATGCTTGTGCATTATCTGCCCAATTATTCCACACAGTGAGCAATCATTGATTAATTTTTCGCCAACCTAGCATATGAAAAACTTAGCCTATGGAGTTATTCCAGCAATTTCCAGCAATTATATGTTTAATGGCTCATAAAACTAAAAAGTAACCATTTAAAAAAAATGGTGGTGTGTTGAAAATAACATAAGACAGCAATGAATTAACAATATTAAATGCATAAAAAACATCCATAATGAAACACTTAAACACATAACATAAACAGTAACAAATTAAATTTAAAATGCAAAAAACATTCATAATAATTACTTAATTTTCTCAGTCTTCAGTCTATGTGCAACATGATCTATTTTAATTTACAAAAACAGCAGAGAATTGCAGAATTCTTGGCATCATAGAGCAATTTGACACTGATCCCTATGTACATGTTGACATGTTTTAACTTGAAAAACCATCGTAGAACTGCAGAGTTCTCAGCATCACAGAACAACTTTGTATTTTTCTACATGTATGCACTGACCTGTTTTATCTTTAAAAA